>JAAEAF010002401.1:0-107490 GCA_011037195.1 Triatoma infestans
GACTCTAACAATTTTCTTGAAACCTGGTATATCAGCTACATATACAAAGAGCTACAACTTTTATTTGTAACATTTCTCCGAAAAAATTCATTTAAGGGTACTTTTGAGGGAGGGGTGGGTTAACGGCTTCCACTAAAGTACTATTTCTGTTAATCAGACAATTCTGCCAGCTAAATAATGTTAATTAGAATTCAATATATTGTTGAAATTCCGAGTTTGATAAAAATCGGATAACCGAAAGTGCGTTTTATTTTACCACTTTTTTTAATTTTTTCACGATTTTGTCAAAAAAATTCTCCGACGATTTTCTTGGAACAACTTATATAAACTAAACATACAAAGATCTACAACGTTTATTTAAAACATTTATCTGGGAAAATTCATTTAAGGGCACTTTTTTAGGGGAGAGGTGGGGTTATGTTTTTCTTTAAATTGCTATCATCGTGTATTGTACAATTCTATCATCCAAACAAAATTAATTAGAAATAAATAGATGGCCGAAATTTCGAATTACAAGAAAATTTGTAAACCGGAAGTGCGCTTTTACTGAACATTGTTTTTTTTTTTCAGTTTTCGACGAATTTCATTAAATTTTATACACAAACTATAAAAATTTGTCCATTACTATTTTGAGCTCTGGTGTAAGAAAAAGTTATGTGAGTGTTTCACACCAGATTTTTTTTTTTTAATATAAATAAAAATATGTAGTTTTATTATAAAAAAACAAAAAAAATCATTTTGATCAGATCAATTACGAAATTCACTCACTATGTTGAAAATAATTTGGAAACTAGTTTCTCCAATTCTTTTAAAGTATTTAAGCATTTGGAAATGACAACATGTGTCGAAGAAACGAACAAAAAAAAATAAATTTTGTAAATTAAATAATTTATTTAGAACCGATAAATATAACGCTTATCTTATCAACCAACATCATATTGGAACTATAGCCTTTATTTAAAAAAAAAACATATATTAACTCGCTTATTGCAATATGAGTAAATAAATTGTCATTCTATAAGAAATCATTGACTGGGTTTCAAGTCCGACAAATTGTTATTTTTTTTTTTTTGTTTATACCATTAAAAAAAACTGGTATGACACCCTCACACAACTTTCTCTTACTCTATTTATCAAAATTGTGATTGACAAATGGTATGACACCCTCACACAACTTTCTCTTACTCTATTTATCAAAATTGTGATTGACAAATTTTATAGTTACTATACCAAATTTAATGAAATCCGTCGGTGTTTTTATGGAGAAAATCGCAAAAATTGTTCAGTAAAAACACACTTCCGGTTTAGTGATTTTTTATGAAACTCCGAATTTTGGCAATCTATTTATTTCTAATTGCATCTTCCATGGGTCTTGTCCTAAATCAGGATAAGACAAAATATATGTATGTTGGAAGTGGCAATGGTCCCCCAGGAAACAGTATTCAGATTGGTCCTTTTACTTTTCAAAGGGTACAAGAATTTACCATCCTTGGTTCCCAGGTCACCTCCACTAATAATGTTTCGACGGAGATCAGCAGAAGAATTATGGCTGCGAACAGATGTTATTTTGGCCTGGTAAAATACATGAAGAGCAGCCTGATCTCCAGGAGAACGAAAATCAGGCTGTATAAAACCCTCATCCGCCCAGTAGTGATGTACGCTTCCCAAGCTTGGATTATTTCCAAAACGATGAAAAGAAACTCCTTGTATTTGAAAGAAAAATACTCAGGCGCATCTTTGGCGCAGTGAGGGAAGGGGATACATGGAGAAGGCGAAAAAACAAGGAGTTATGTGAATTGTATGGGGAAGCGGACGTCGTACACACTACTCGACCATCCAGGCTGAGCTGGGCTGGCCATGTGGCGAGGATGGAGGAAAATGAGATACCAAGGAGGATTTTGGATGGGGGAATAGGTACGAAAAGAAAGGTTGGCAGACCCAAACTTAGGTGGCTTGACGGTGTGACCAACGATGCGAGGAGGATCTTGGGTACTCGCAACTGGAGAGCAGCTGCAACTAGCAGAGGCACCTGGATTAGGCTCATTGAGGAGGCCAGGACCCACCAAGGGTTGTAGAGCCATGAAGATAGATAGATAGATTTATTTCTAATTAATTTTGTTTGGATGGTAGATTTGTATAATCAACTATGATGGCACTTTAGAGAAAAACATAACCCCGTCCTTCTTCTTTCAGAAACCCCCTTAAATGAATTTACCAGAAGAAATGTTACAAATAAATGTTGTAGCTTTTTATATGATGTTGTAGTTGACATTACAAATTTAAAGAAAAATTGTTTTAGAGAAAATATGAGAAAAGTGAAAAATATTTTCTAGTAAAAACGCAATTCTGGTCATCCGATTTTTTTTTTTTTTTAAACTCGGAATTTCAACATCATATTTGATTCTAATTAATATTATTTAGATGATAGAATTGTGTAATAAAGTGAACTAGTCTTTTAGAGGACAACCTAACCTCACCCATACCCCTAAAAGTCCCCTTAATTGAATTTTCCCAGAGAAATAGGCCAAATAAAAGTTGTAGCTCTATGTATGTATAGTTGATATGCTAAGTTTGAAGAAAATCGTTAGAGTCATTTTTGAGAAAAACGCAAAAAACTAGAAGAAAAAAAAACAAACAAGTAAACTGGTACTTCTAAAGATATAAGAAGTTACAAGAAAATCGTTGGAGATATTTTTGACAAAATCGCGAAAAAAATAAAAAAAATCATTTAGTAAAGTGGTAAAGTAAACGCACTTTCAGTCATCCGATTTTTTTTTTTTTAAACTCGGAATTTCAACAACAAATTTAATTCTAATTAACACTATTTAGATGGCAGAATTGTCTGATAAACAGAAATAGCACTTTAGAGGAAGCTGTAAACCCACCCCACCCTCAAAAATACCCTTAAAATGAATTTTTCCGGAGAAATGTTTCAAATAAAAGTTGTAACTCTTTGTATGTGTAGTTGATGTAACAAGTTTTCAAGAAAATCGTTGGAGTCATTTTTGAGAAAATCGCAAAAAAGTAAAAAAAAAAAAAAACTAGTAAAGTAGTACTTCCTGTTGAAGAATTTTGGCAGATAATATACTGTCAGATCCCATGGTGATACATAAATGGAATATCACGTTTCAACTTTCTACGGTTTTTTTGTTTTTGAGCCATAGCTTAATCATAATGTTCATATACATACACCCACCCACCACAGACCATTTTCTAGAAAACCACTTTTTTGAACTCATGGGACCTCAAAGCGAGAATATTCCCTGTAAAAAATACGATATCAAAAATTTGACATGATTACAATATTTCCTCTTACAAGGAGTAAGAGAAAGTAATAAAGTTTGTTGTATTTCAAAATAATGATTATTAGAATGAATTTATGAACATCAGAGTTAAGTAATGAGATACACTGTTTTAACTTATATTATATGTTACAATATTAACAAGGTGTTAAAATAAATGTCATTATAAAGTACGGAATTATCATGTAGGTATAGTATATTATACGGCCGAGCGGCGGCTGGATATCTTTGTTATGACACATTTGATGTCTAAGAGTATAATTATAGCTGCTTGAAGGGGAATATGAGAACGTTCTGTGTGATCTGTGGTAACATGTACTGACACATATATATACATAATGTACTACTCAAGCCGAAATGGATGCACTAAGTAAAGCTAGGATTACTGGATATATAATACTAGAAGAGAATTACTACTACACGATCTCTAAGGCAGTAATGTTATGGGTAACTAAGGCGTTATATTAAACACCGCACCCATAAAATGTAATTTACATGAATTTGGATTACATGATGGAATAATGTTGTAAGGCAAAAATTCTCATGTGAAAATACAATGCAAATAGTAGGTACTAAAAAGGGCTTAATTGCAACTCATCAGAGAATTGCTCCTTATGTAAATAAAATCTAGAGAAATATCAATTAAATAAACATCATAATATTTATATCCTCAGATATATAGTTAATTAAATAATTTTTTGCTTACCTTAAGCAATCACGAAGTTAATTATTTGTGCCCATTTCACAAACAGATACAGCTGTTAAGTTCACATGTTGGAATTTCATAGGCCGACACCTAAAAAACAGACAGAAAAACGACAAAATTAAATTATTTGATTTTTTTTCATTATTTGTGAGAAAAGTAACGGTTGTTAAGTGTGACTAGTTATTTTTTTGGCACAGTGACAACGGGCTAATAGAAAAAAAAAAATGTATCTGCTGAATATATTTTAAGATAAATCTGTTAGAATAAGATAAAATTTGTTTCAAAATTTCTAAAAATATTTTATTGGTTGGACTAAATCATGATATGTCTAAATTATATCACTTTTAAAACTAGTATCTAAGGCATTCGAAACGAGAGATCGATCAGTCTTGCCTACACATATTCTCTAGAACAGTGGTCCCCAACCTTTTATTACCGAAGAGCATATTCCAAATTGCCGATGATGTAACGGGCACCATTCATTTTTTAAAGCTAAATTTATAGTTACTTTCAAATTAATAACACAAATAATGTACAAAACAATATATTTAATTTAACATTTACTTATAATGTATGACAAACTAAAAATACAATACAAATAAGTTTTATTAAAAGTTAATGTGATCTTAGCCACTGACCATCACAATCAGGCGAATGCCTCATAGTCAGGGTTGTAGGCTGATATTCCTGTCCGCAGACAGTCATCAAGATGCTCGTCGGTAATTCGAGATCTGTATTTTGATTTTATTATGTTCATGGTTGAAAACAATGAACATAAATATGTATCCACATAAATATGTATTAATAAATAAATAAATTTAGTTTTAGATCTTTTATTTTTTTCTTTCTAATTTGAGATTTAACTGGATAATTAGTTATCAAAAGTGCTATGTTTAGAAATGAAGTAGCGTTTAACGTTATATTTTTTTGCCACTGCAACTGTACTACCCACAATAGACAAACACATTTATCTTTAATATTTACGAAACAATAGGATTCTTCCCAATCTGTATATTGAAATTATGCGATCGAGATCTTTTACTTGGCCCACTCATTTTAGGATTAAAAATTTATTTAATAAAATGTATCAATAACGAACAGCAGAAAGCTAGGGAGTTACAAAACACTATGTTAGTCAGGACCTAACTGTAACTGTAAATAACCTAACTGTAAGGCAATTTGCAGTTTACAGTTTGAATAAAATTATAAATGAAAATTTTTGGTTTTTGAATCTTAAAATTTCAAAAATCTATCAATTTTATTTATTTTTAATATAAATTTTCGCTTAAATTTCAAATGTTTTGCTTTTCTTTTGTTTTTATTTCATGGTAGCACATACAAAACAGCGGTCGGGCGCCATGGCGCCCGCGGGCATATGGTTGGGGACCACGGCTCTAGAAGGTTGACGAATTCCCTTTTTTATTTCACTTTCACACGGCTTTTCTGTTAAATTTTCAAAATTAAGTGAACAGTGTGTGTAAATGAAATATTTCAAAAATTAAAATTTAAGGAAGCTTAAATTTGTTTTAATATTTCGTTCAGGAAACAACACCGTATCTGGACACCAAGATTTCCAGCAAAAACCCAACAATCTTAGTCATCTATCCAATCTAGATTTATGTATACTATCCTTACATAAACAAAAGTATTGGCGGTTTCAGACCGTGGAATTTGAAAACATTATAGATATAGAGATTCAAAAACATTTTTATTAATCAAAATGGGCACCAGTACAATCGGATACATTTTTGCCAATGAGAAATTAGTTTGTTCTTTTCTAAGAGTAAAAATTGGTGTTTTGATATAAGCTGGAAGCATTTTCTGCATTCTGCAAGTTGAAGAAGTATTTTTTTCTTTTCACAGAAAACTTCATAGCCTAATTCGTTCAAACTTTTGAAACATTATTATATGACATGTAGGGTCGCATGTTGCTTTCTTTTAAACAATGCCGGTATCAGATTTTGCAGTTTTCTGTGCATCCCATCGATTTGTTCAACATACTTTTTTCAGACATATTGGGTCTCGCGAGAATTAAAAAAAATTTATGTGGATTAGCCAGGCAGCATACCCACTAAAAACCATGACCTTTTTTTGGGTGGAATTTTTAGTCATTGAGTTGGTCCTAGCCGGGTGTCATGTAAATTCCAATTTTTGGCGCATATCACAATCCGACAGAAAAATATGAAATGGTTAATTGTTGTGTAGAATAAGAGGAAATGACACCCTTCGAATACGACAATTTTATTTACAATTTACGCAACTTTTCGCCTTTCCAATTTGCTTCATTTGCCGAAGATCAATAGAATGGTAAGTTGAGTTTTGCGACAACTTCTCATATAGTTTGTAAGAGGGTCAACTTCGACGATTGCCCTCGATCGACCGTTTCACCTTCTCGATTAAATTTCACTACACTCCTCATATTTAAGATAAATATCTCCTTGCAAAATGCTCCATTTTTTTCTTAGTTTATATTTAGTTTTTATCGCTGAAAACAATATAAAACTCTTATGTTGTCAGATAGATCCCCTAGCCGGATAGAGCACTTTGTCAAGAAAAGGACACTCCAAAATTAAATCTACACTTCCTCTCTCATAAAGCAGTAAAACTGCTTTTGAATCCTAAATAATAAAACAAAAGAACGGAAAAGAATCATTAATTTAGGAACATAGGAATTTAAAGCGTAATGTATTATAACGTAGAGAATAGAAGAGGGTGTTAAAAACCCAAACAACACCTCTTTTGCGAGTTAAGGAAAAAGGTGAGACACTTAACTCATTGTTTGCATTCATATCACAGTGGAATTAAAAAAAAAAGAAAATGCTAGGCCAGGTAAATGTAATTTTTAAAAAAATTTACGGAAATATCAGATACCAATAAAAGAGAGAATGGTTAAAACTGACATAGAATATTTTAGAGAGAAGGGACTACTCTTGGTTGGTTCTGTGATGGATGCCAGAAATATACAAATATATTTAATTTGAAATAATCAACAATATCAAGAAAAAATGTAACTTTCCCTTGCAAAAGGACTATTCAGGTAGAAGACCACTATTGTCTTTTAGAGTTGATGAACTTGATAGCATTGTCTACCCCTTCTTCTCTCACAGGGGAAGATTTGAACGAACAATTAGAAGGCATTCCTTCAAGACAGTCTGAAACAGACACCGAACCAGAACATTTCAGGACTGTGCCAGTTATAAGTTAAAACATAAGAGTTTAGCATTTAATCTAGATAAATAATCGATTTATACATAAATGCTGTGATACTATAACAGTACTTAAATTCACTTAGAGAATATATTTATTTCAAAAACAGTGGTGATTTCTTGATTATTTCTAATACTTCTCTCTTAAACATATATACCACAAGCCCCTTTACTAAACCGCTTACACCACTCCAAGCTACCACTACACTACAACAACAGCTACCAAATACATTTCAGTTCATATGCGTCAAACTCCGGACATTTATGGATTTAATGTTTTTAAATATACCTAGGAGAATAGTCTTGAATAATAAGTAAGTAAAGGCGAACCATTGGAAAAGTAGACGGTGAGGTTAAGAGATCCATAAACTTCTAAAGCGACATTTGTTATTTCTTGGGTGAGAAAATAAATGGCGATAGAAATAGGGTGTAGAAATAGTTCGATAGGATCATAACCAGTATTAAAATTTGTGGAGAAAAATTTAGACTAATGATTAAATGTATAATTAATATAGGTGTTTTCGATCGGTATAAATAGAGATAGAAGTTCGGTGTAAGTAGAGCTTAGCCTGAAAACACAAGCTATTTCTTAGAAATTATTAAAATGTATTCAAGTTTTTAGAAAGAAAATAAAATTTCCCTTAAATCTAGCGGAGTTTATCAATAAAACATTAAATAGAAACAAACAGCTTTTTAGTTACTATAATGAACGAGAGAAGTCCTCTAAAACTTGTTTATTAGTACTGCATACACTAAATATTCCAAACAATATGTAAAATGACAATCCTAGGGGCAAGATAACATTCCCTTTATATACGCGTATATGTCTACTTCCAACTGAGTTATAAAAGAGTAAACAATATGGTCAAATAAACTAGATGAACAGTACGCTGCACCAATAAACATCAAAATGTAGTTTATAATATTAAATAAATAATATTTACGTTTTAATTTTGATACGTCAATAACTTTTTTTTTAAGTTTTTTTTTTTATGATTGTATACATAATTATTCTTATGTAATCAATAAATAATGGGCTTAAATGTAGTAATCTAGATGCAAATTATCTGTGGAGTTAATAGTGGCAATTTTCGTAGCCACAAATGACCATGAAGAATGGAATGTATGCCATTTAGTGGGTCATTAATTATCTCGAAATTATAGATTAAAATGTACAATGATTAATTTTATTATTATCATTCAAATATACTAATCCCACCCGCACAAAATTTAATTCAACATTTTTTTGAAATAAAATAATAAATTTTAGTGAATTGGCGGTGTTGTCCTTCATACGCCAGTTTTTGTCTAGATTGTTTTTTTTTGTTGTTGTTGTCTAATTGTATACAGTTTTTGTCATTTTGAAATGTTTGACGTACTTCTCTAAATAAACGTCTTCAATAAAATAAACAAGTCTCATTTTTTTTCACGTGCTCAGGCGATTAAATATCTCAGTTTGAGGTACACTATTGAGGTACACCATCTATCAAATTACTCAATGACTGACAATTATTCGAATAATTTAGCCTTCCATGCATATAGTTTAGAAAAAATGGCCTGATTTTAGGTGTATATTCACCGATGGCTCTAAGCTAGATGGAGGGGTTTCTATGGCGTTTTATGACTCTAACAAGCTTTATGAGAGTTCATTTGCCCTGCCCAAATGGACAACCATTTACTCTTTGGAACTATTAGCTATACTGGAAGCTGTAAGATATAAAAGAAATCTGAACTCAGAAGATTGCACAATTTCTAATTTTCTCGGATAGACAAAGCGCGCTACCGAAATTAGAAAATGCATCGGGAAAGTTGGAAACGAATCCATTAATTATTTTAATATGAGATGAATTCCATAATTTGAAAGTTGGTAACAAAACATGTACCTTTGCTGGGTGAGATGTCAGTCAGGAATTAAGGGTAATGAAATTGTGGACCAAATAGCAAAAGGCCAGCTATAAACAGATGTATGACAACTGTTATCTTCCTTACACGAGCTCCAGAGTCGCCAGAAATGGCAACTTAATTATAATAATAATTCGAAAGGAAGCTTTTGTAAAACTTTATTTCCTACTGTCAGCAAAACTCCCTAGTTGAAGCTGCAAGCTACATATAAGGTAAGACAGTTTGTCGTTTGAGGTCAAACCACGGAATATGCAAAAAATATTTGCAACAATTAATAAATCAGACACTGCAACTTGCAGCAAATGTTTCGCAGAAGAAGATCTGGAGCATATCTAAATGATCTGTCCATTGCACAAAACAGAGAGAGCTGTCTTTCCTATAGAACTTTGCTACAAAGCAATAGTTATAAAGTTTATAAATATATCGCGGACTTTGCAATGCACTGTTCAAATAGATATTTAACGCACTATATAGATTGAGCACATATTAATATGGTTAATAAAAATCTTATGATTATTGGAGATTTTTATGAACCTTTAAACAGCCTTCACGTTCAAAATATTTTTATTATATGTTTCAAACTATTACATTAAAATTGTACACCCAACGTTTCGACACCTTCACGTGTCATCTTCGGGTTTTTTTTTGAAATTCTATGA
This sequence comes from Triatoma infestans, assembly GCA_011037195.1. Taxonomy (NCBI): domain Eukaryota; kingdom Metazoa; phylum Arthropoda; class Insecta; order Hemiptera; family Reduviidae; genus Triatoma; species Triatoma infestans. The sequence goes on from JAAEAF010002401.1 coordinate 9,776, forward strand.
ATATAATTGCTACTATATACTTGTTAAAACTTTTTTTATAGAATTCAAAAGAGTCCCTGTGATTCAAATTTGTTTTTTTTAAATATGTTTTACATTTGCAACTATACGTTGCTAGTCCAATTTAGTCATGTATTTAATAAATAACTCTTGAATCTCATTTCTTTAATTTATTAAGTTTTGATTTATATTGTCCAAAACATGTTATCACTTCTTTATTGAACGTTTTTATATAATGGTTAATTTTGCCACACCTCACTACCTAACCATTTCTCGATGGACTCAAGTTCAACGGTGGAAAACGTTCAATAAAGAAGTGATAACATGTTTTGGACAATATAATAACCACGTGGTTGATAAAATATAAATCAAAACTTAATAAATTAAAGAAATGAGATTCAAGAGTTATTAAATATATGACTAAATTGGACTAGCAACGTATAGTTGCAAATGTAAAACATATTTAAAAAAAAACAAATTTGAATCACAGGGACTCTCTTGAATTCTATAAAAAAAGTTTTAACAAGTATATAGTAGCAATTATATTCATAGAATTTCAAAAAAAAACCCGAAGATGACACGTGAAGGTGTCGAAACGTTGGGTGTACAATTTTAATGTAATAGTTTGAAACATATAATAAAAATATTTTGAACGTGAAGGCTGTTTAAAGGTTCATAAAAATCTCCAATAATCAAAAATTCAAATACAGCCTATACAAAACCAAGGAGCTTAAATTAAAAATCTTATATGTTATAAATTGATTATGGATGTTGAGGTTCGGTCATACAAACGAACTCTTTTTAAATTTCTACCGACGTTTCGGCAAATTTATTGCCTTTTTCAGGGTCTGTACAAAGGTTTTAATACAAATCAAAAAAATAGAAATAACATAAAATATAAACTTAAAATAAATATTTTCAAATAAATTTTTTTTTAAATAAACTAAATAAAAACTGATATATACATAGCACATTTAAATTTATTTTAAACTATTGTTGTAGAACAGATCAATATTAAACTAAATCACAACTATTGAAACTTTGACAATATGTGGCATATATAAGGGAGTAAAGTATGGAAATAACTTAGAAAATGTACTTACAAAAATTTTCAGTTAGAATTATTTACAAACTAGTTTAACCTGTGATATACCATCTTCAAGTGTTGCGGACATTGAATGCGTAAAGGGCTAGGAGAGTGGATGGAAAACCGTGTCCTTAGTCTGTATGTTGTTTTGGAAATTCCAGGAGTTTGTTATAACTGAGGGAGATAGTTTTTAGTGTCTGTCTAAAACTGATAGAAAATTCATCTTTTTTAATATGTATCATTTCCAATATATTTCTTTTACTTTCTCTTACTCCTAAGTATAAGAGGAAGGATTGTAATCGTGTCAAATTTTCGATATCGAGTTTTCACCGGAAATATCCGTTTTGAGGTCCCTGAGTCCAAAAAAGTGGTTTTTAGCAAATGGTCTGTGTGTGTGTCTGTGTGTGTGTATGTATGTATGTATGTGAACAGCGTAGCTCATAAATGAAAAATCGCAGAAAGTTCAAACTTGATATTCCGTTTCGTATCACTATGTGATCTGACAGTACGTTATCTGTCAAAATTCCTCAACCGGAAGTACCACTTTACTAGTTGGATTTTTTACTTGTTTGCGATTTTCTCAAAAATGGCTCCGACGATTTTCTTTAAACTTCAAACATCAATCACACATACAAAGAACTACAACTTTTATTTGAAACATTTCTCCGGGAAAATGTATTGAAGGGCACTTTTGGGGGAGGGGTGGGGTTAGGTTTCCATCTAAAGTGCTATTTCAGTTTATTAGACAATTCTGTCATCTAAATAATATTAATTAGAATTAAATATGTTGTTGAAATTCCGAGTTTGAAAAAAATCGGATAACCGGAAGTGCGTTTACTTTACCACTTTACTAAATGATTTATTTACTTTTTCGCAATTTTCTCAAAAATGGCTCCAACGATTTTTTTGAAACTTCGTATATAAACTAAACATGCAAAGATCTACAACTTTTATCTAAAACATTTCCCTGGGAAAATTCATTTAAGGGCACTTTTAGGGGAGGGGTGGGGTTAGATTTTCATTAAAGTGCTATCCTAGTTGATTATACAATTCTATCATCCAAACTTAATTAGTTAGAAATAAATAGATGGCGGAAATTCCGAGTTTCAAGAAAATTAGTAAACCGGAAGTGCGCTTTTACTGAAGTTTTTTCAGTTTTCGACGAATTTCATTAAATTTGGTACACAAACTATAAAATTTGTCAATTATCATTTTGAGAACTGGAGTAAGAGAAAGTTGTGTGAGTGTTTCACACCAGATTTTTTTTATTATTATTGTTGATGAACTTTTTAAAAATTCATCACAATACTCAAAAATTCAAATTTGATCACAATACTAAAATTCGTCTCTCAAATTCCTCACCCACCCCAACAAAAATCTATGGCTTAGTTAAGACTCATAAAAACAATAATCCATTAAGACCAATAATCTCATTTATCAATGCCCCTACATATAATCTTTCAAAATTCCTAACCGACATATTAAAGAACAAAAAAAAATGGAAAACTCTAAAATTATCTCCATCAACGGATAATGGGGCAGGATCCCATTCAAGACTCACAACTAAGGCCTTCTAAAGTCCACCATTACAAACAAGTTCGTCTTTTCTTTTAAATTAGGATGTTTTCTAGGACAAAGCACTTTTACTTGTTGATGCTAAAGCATCAATCCTTATCCAGCATGTTATGATAACTTATCCAGCATGTTTCGCACCTTTTTTTTTGCTTAAGGATACAAGATGTCAACAAAATAAATTTCAAAGGAGAATCAGAATCAAACTAAAAAAAAAAAAAAAAACTTGCCCACCCACGTATTGCAAAACATAACCGCACTTTTATGATTAGTAAATCAAAAGTGTCATGCCTAATTTAATTATTTTCTCACCGACGGATGACTGACTGGTTAAATCGATTATTTCTTTCGATTATCTTTCATTGGAATTAATATATAAAAAAAATTAGAAAAGAAAGATACTCAGAAATTAAAAACCAAACTGCTAAAATAATTTAAATGAATAAAATTACTTTTTTAAAAAAAAAAAACTCACTTCAATTCCCCCAATAAAGAAGATAAAAAAATATACAAAGCTTCATATTAATTGGAATAACTCTGATAAATTCAAATTAGATTTGTAGACAAATAAAGTTGTAAAATTGAACAAAAAAAGAAGAAGAAAGGAAGGTGAATTCACAATACAATTAAGGATTAAAAACGTAATAGGATTATCATTCAATTCCAAGAGTTTGCAATTCTCCATTCTTTTAAATTGTCCACACTCTACAGAAGTGCCTTTCTTGTCTTAAAGACAAAAAAAAAAAAAATGATCCGAGATTTTTCAAGTAATTAATAAATTGTTTTATTTCTAAATGAAGAAGAGAAGAATAAAAACAAAATTAATTTATCGTTAGTATAATAAAATTCACTACCTACAAAACATGATGGATGATAATGAGTTTTTTAATTGAATTATCTGTCTTTAATTTTTTTTATTTCTAAAACCTGTCAACATGAACGTAAAATAATCCTAATAAAATAAAAATTAGCCCTTCTTTTAACGAAGTAAGTTTAGACAAGAACAGTTTGTAAGAGTGTATCAAAATATGGAATGCGAAACTTTTGAAGATATCCAGAAATGGCTGAAGAGGCTTGGATTGAAGTGCACTTTTTGACCCTTTCGTGGGTGATTCAAAATCAGAAGCTCGAAAGTATCAGGATTGTCTGGCTGCTTATTTAAACACTGTTCTGCTTAAAAAAGCTACTTTGAGCGGCACTGCTATCTTTTCCATATTATGGAAGACACTCCACCTCTCCATTTTACAATTTTCTACGGCAAGAACGTGGAGGTTAGGACTATAAAAAGGTTAAGTAGACCATTAGCTTCTAGGCATTCCAGAACCTAACAAAACCAATAGCGCAGTTAGAGTTAATTATTAGATCAGCTCTGCGATGTTTTCACTTATCAAAAATATAGCTTTGACGAACCATTCAATCTCTCTAATCAGGCATAAGAATTAGAAATGTGTGGAATGAATGAATGAATAGCAGGCTATCTCGGTTAGCCTATATAAGCTAAGCATCAGAGACATTTTCCGTGGTAGCCTGCTTCATTTTGTGGTCATCGACCGGTTTCGGGCGTTCGCCCATCTTCAGGATGCGTTTTTCAGACAGTGTGCCAACACAGACTCGTACAGAGACTTCAAAGAATGAAGAGAAGTCTCTGTACGAGTCTGTGTTGGCACACTGTCTGAAAACGCATCCTGAAGATGGGCGAACGCCCGAAACCGGTCGATGACCACAAAACGAAGCAGGCTACCACGGAAAATGTCTCTGATGCTTTCCAGCTCTGCGGAACCAACCACCACAACCTATATAAGCTAACTCAGTTAGATAATATACCGCTGAGATCCCAAGTAGAAGGACTTCTGACACCACTGACTATAAGTTCCTATCAGACCAATTCAAAGCTGGGATAGACTTGTCAAAGCATCCTGATGAGGATAGGATGTCAGAATGAAGTCTCTTCCGATTTGGGGCGAGAGCATTGAGGGCTAGATAGTTGGTGTTGAAGGTGACGAGATGGCAGATAGCCTTTAAGGAAGGGCTTATCAAAAATCTCTTCTTAGGACGGCTCATTTGCATCATCTCAACTTGCCTCAGGAGAGCCCGTTATCTTCCTTACACGGACTTGAAGTCATACATTAAGCTCCACAGCTCGCCAGAAATGGCAACTTAATAATAATAATAATAATAATAATAATCCGAAAAAGAGAGCTTTTATAAAACCTTATTTCCTACTGTTGGCAAAACTTCCTGGTTTAAGCCGCAAGCTACTATATATAAGACAGTGTGTAAGATAGTTTGTCGTTTTGTGGTCAAACCATGGCAAAAAAATTTTTGCCACAATTAATAAATCAGACACTGCAACTTGCAGCAAATGTTGCGTAGAAGAAGATCTGTGGAACATAATGTTAATCATCTGTCCATTTCACAAAACAGAGAGTGCTGTTTTGTTTCACAACCTGAATGGCTATCACAGAACATGATTGTGTAACAAATTTTAGCATTGCTTCTTTTCCACAAAAAAAGAAAAGAAAAGATATTTAGAAGTATAGATAGTATAGGAAGTTTAATGAAAATCATTGATCCATTTTCCGAGAAAATTGCGTAAAACTGAATGAAACCATTCAGTGATGTTGCACTTCAGGTTGAAGCCCGAAACCTTCGTGGCAGATATGGTGGTAGTACCTAAGCGGCATATCTGCTACTTCCTGCGATTTTTCATTTTTGAAGCATTTATTCACACAAACACACCATTCACTAAAAACGTTTTTTTGTACTCAGAAGAGTTAAACAGGTATTTCTGGTGAAAACTCTATTGAGAAAATTTGACACGGCGCAATTCTTCCAAAAGAGAAATAACCATCGCCAGAAAATCATTGCGACACAAGGCATAAAATAGATCCTATCAATCAACATATTTCATATAATATATAGGAATAGAAAAGGTATTCACTTAGTTTTCTTTTTGTATATTTCAATAAATAATTGCAGAATAAATAAATAAATAAATGCAAGAAAGAATGCGCTGATAACATGACCTCTATTTTTAATAGTTAATCAAGTCGAGCGTACTTTTTTCTTTTAATGAATAATGAGTTCACTGTAATTTTTTCTAATATAACATGCTTGGTGACACATAAAGTGAAGTGCCATGTGTTTCTAAAGACGACGTATAGACCGACTGATATATAGCGACAGATGTTATTTTTTAATTATTGCATTTTATTTTTATTTATTTATTTTTTATTTTTTTATAAGCTAGTAAACAATTTGTCAGATTTTTTAAGAACTAGAGTTTTTAAGAATACAAATTTTAAAGTCACCTGAGTCTTACATTTTTTATTTTTTTATTTTATTAAATCGTTTATTTTGTAGCTTAAATCAAAAACTAAATTGTTGCCGTGTTTCTAAAATTCGTTCTTTGAGAGTATCGATTTGTAACTGTCTTCATGTGAAAGTACTGAATACATTATCAGCCGAATTACAAACATCAGAAAGTCTTCGTCTACTTTATTTAAAATATACAAGATGTTCTCCCATAATTGCAGACTAATTAGACTTAAGATAAAGAATTGTAATACAATCCGTTCTTTGTTGATGGAAATGTTGTTTAATTACTGACGTCTCAGATGACTGTAATTTTATGTTTTCAAGACTAGACGAGAATTACAAAGTATAGGGCTTAACAATTAATTTAAAAAAAAAAACAAAATCTGAATTCATGAGTTCAAAAGGAAAACAACTGGAAATCGATGGCATTGCAACAGAAAATATAAGAAAATTTAGGAATGTTGGATCTATCCTGGACATAGATGGGAGTTCGAGAAAAAAGTGAGAAATAGAGGATCACCATAGGATGCAGGAACAGAAGGTTGCTTAAATCTGTTAAAACTGACAAGCTTAAAAGCTGATATGATAACTCCATAGTGGAAAGAATAATGTTGTGAAACTTAACGGAAATGAAATATGGACTTTAGGAAGTCAACAAAAAGAAAACTGTTGACAATTGAAATGGATTTCTGGAGATAAGTAAAGGATTCCTAAACGATGAGGGAAGGGGAACCAGAAAGAAGAAGAAAGGGAAGGAAACCGAAGATGTGATGAAGACAAGGCAGTAAATGGCCTTTACTTTTAAAGGGTGGCACAGACGTATTGGAGGGAGAAAGATAAAGCAAAAATAAATGTACAACAAATCTACAAATAAATGGCCTAACAAAATATTTTTCAACTTTTAAAAATGTTTTTAATTGATCCCTGCCAACCATTAACAACTGCCAAAGTTAATAGTTAGGATTGAACTATTATTTATATCAATTGTAAATTTAATTAGGAGGAGCCCGGAAGAGGTCATCCTCATTGCGGGGAAAAACCCCCATTTGAAAAATCTATTGATAAGAAAATTCTCAGATTACATGTTTGTATCTTAGCGGAAAGTTGAGTTTGATTCCCCCGCCCTATATTTTTAACTAGAAAAATCTATGGTTGGCAAGTGCCAAAAAGAAAAACAATTTAACTTTAAAAAGTTTGTCTTTACGACGTTTTGACATCTTTAATGTGTCCTTTCTCAGAAACTATTGAAAAAAAAACAACAAATATACATTAGGAATTAATAAAGAATTAAGATGTAAACAAAGGGTGGCGAAGAGGAGAAGATCAAAAATGTATTCAGGCATACCACAACAGATATAAAAATAAAGATAAAATAAAAAAATCTGGTGTGAAACCACTCACACAACTTTCTCTTACTCCAGTTCTCAAAATTATAATTGACAAATTTTAGAGTTTGTGTACCAAATTTAATGAAATTCTTCGAAAACTGAAAAAAAAACCTGTTCAGTAAAAGCGCACTTCCGGTTTACTAATTTTCTTGAAACTCTGAATTTTGGCTATCTATTTATTTCTAATTAATTTTGTTTGGATGATAGAATGGTATAAATCAACTATGATAGCACTTTAGCGAAAAACATAACTCCACCTCTCCCCTAAAAGTGCCCTTAAATGAACTTTCTCAGAGAAATGTTTTAAATAAAAGTTGTAGATCTTGGTATGTTTAGTGTATATACGAAGTTTCAAGCAAATCGCGAAAAAATCATTTAGTAAAGTGGTAAAGTAAACGCACTTCCGGTTTTCCGATTTTTTTTTTCAAACTCGGAATTTCAATAACATATTTAATTCTAATTAACATTATTTAGATGACAGAATTGTCTAGTAAACTGAAATAACACTTTAGATGAAAACCTAACCCCACCTTTTCCCAAAAAAGTGCCCTTAAATGAATTTTCCCAGAGAAATGTTGCAAATAAAAGTTGTAGCTCTTTGTATGTGTAGTTGATAAGCCAAATTTAAAGAAAATCGTCGGAACCATTTTTAAGAAAATTGCAAGAAAGTAAAAAAAAAAAACCACTTTTTTGGACTCAGGGGACCTCAAAACGGATATTTCCGGTGAAAACTTTATATCGGAAATTTAGAGTAAGAGTAAGAGAAAGCAATTAAGAAACCATACACTCCCCTTCCTTCCCACAAAACGTCTTTAAAACAACTTTCTTGGAAAAAGTTCCCAGAAAAAAGTGACAGGTCTCTGTATTCAGTTACTGTAACTAATTTAATAAAATCCGCTGGTTTTAGGGATAAGACTGAAATAATTCCACATAAAAAACTGAACTAATTTCATTAAAAACACATTTCCGGTCAACGGATTTTTCTTCAAACTCAGAATTTTCACAACATATTTATCACCAATTAGTATTATTTAGATGATAGAACTGTATAATAAACTAAAATAGCACTGTATAGAGAGGAAAACATCACACCGCTCCACTCCCCAAAAACTACGATAAATGAATTTTCCCGGAGAAATGTTTCAAAATAAGAGCTGTCACTCTTTGTATGTGTGTAGTTAATATATTAATTTCAAAGAACATTTTTGGAGTCGTTTTCGAGAAAATCGCAAAAAAAAAACTGAAACATCCTTTCAGTAAAGTGGTACTTTCCGGTGAGAGGAATTTTGGCAGGTAAGTTTCGGTCAGATTCCAATGGTCAGGTTCCAAACGAAATGTCACACATGAACTTCCCGGAATTTTTCTGTTTTAAGCGATGCTGTACATAACTACGGACATAATACACACATAAACAGACAATTTTCTAAAAATCACATTTTAGGACCTCAGAAGACGGCCTCAAAACTTTGAAATCGATTTGTGTTAGTCGATATCAGATTTTTTTTTTTTTAATTTTTTATTTAAGATCAGGATCTAATGAGCAATTAAGAAATAATACAAATCCGTAGATTTGGAACATAGCAATTATTCAGAAAAAACTATTTTTAATTATTTGTTAAGAAATTTATAAGGAATAAATTATAAAAAAAATTCTGCAAATACTGGAAGAGGAACTTCCAAAAAAAAATAGTTAATTTCAGTAAAATAGTCGAAGTTCAGCAATTTCTACAAGACTAAATCGGGGGGGTATCTGAAGGAATTTCAACAATGTATTGTACATTTAGCGTCGGGGGTTCCATGTTTGACTTGGTCTAAATAAACTCCTGAGTTGTATCAAACTTTGTCAACAGTTAGCGTTGCTCTTCTAGGAAGTAGGGACAGTTGGAAGGGACGGTGATGTATGTGGAAATGATCTGGTTTGGAATGATCATAATGGAGTGGCCGTATTTTTTTTAACATAGAAAATGTTTATTCCCGGGACCTATTTGGTGAAAACTGTGCGAGGAAAGCGATAAATATCGACACACCAAGTGGGGATGGTGGTGGTAAAGTGTGGGAAAGGATGTGCGTGGAGGTGAATGGCACCTAAAAAAAGAGGTGACTTTTTAATTAGAGCGCACATTAAAAATACATAATAACCAATAAAAACACCAAAAAAAAAGAAGAAGATTTTCAATGTTCCACTTTTTCGTGAAAATCAGTAGCACCTTTTTTAAATTTAAGGCGTGTCAATATTTATAGGCATTAGCGCCCGGAGTCTTCACAGTGCACTGCCGGCCTCTGGACAGTGTTTCAGCTGTAGAAGCTCTTAGGAAAAGAAAATCAAACGCTAGTCCAGCACGCCACCACTATTATTATCATTATTATTGAAACTGGGTGCCTATTGGCTTCGGACCTAAGCCTATATGGCTTTTATCCCCCCTTTCCTCCCTAATTAATTTCCCCCGGTAGTCTACCGGTCAATCTGCAATATCCCAAGACATCCTTCAACTCCCACTCACCCAGGCAATCCCGCGATTGGTGCCCTCCCAATTGACGAAACCTAGTACCAGCGAAACGGGGACACTGACATAAGTAGTGGTACACCGTTTCCCTAACTCCATCACCACAGTTCTGACAAATGGGACTAGACGTCCTTCCTATGTTAAACAAGTGACTAGACGCTCATGTGTGTCCGTCCAGTCACTGCACCCACCAAGGTCCTCAATCCTATCCTACTAAGGGTCACGAGGTAATATGAAACCCCCTGCTTGATGAATCTATTCGCCTGGAGGCATCCCTGCTGCGTGTCCTCCCAGCTTTTCTCCAAAATCCTCGTCTCCCAAAGTCTGATCTGACTATCACAAAACCTCTTAGTGACGGCAAGAGCTGGATCGAGACCGCAAAAAGGTAAAGAGGATCCCTCCTCCGTAGCCAGCCGATCCGCTCTATCATTGCCCTCTATTCCCGCATGTCCGGGTACCCAACAGAGCTGTACCTTACCCCTTCGAGATTGAGGCGTTAAGCCTTTTCCTACGTTGTCCCATATAATGGGGTTGTTGAGGAGAGAAATTAGGTTTGATTAAATGAACGAGTTATGCTGACACTAATATAATGTAGCTAAGTTTACACTAACTGCACTGGACTTTATAATGAAAATGATAGAATGAATGGTAAGAGTAGAGATTGAACAGGATGCGATGACTGGTGTACAGTTGTATGGTTGTATATGCTCGATCCTTTAGATAGATTCCCACTGGCTTATATACACAGGTTCTCCCACTCTAGCCTGCCTAAGTCAGAGAGTAGTCTCAGTTAACAAGAGAGGGCCTCTCTTCTCTCTGCTGTGGATGGATGCTATTACACCCACCAATTTCGAACTCCAACACGGCTTGCTCAAAGCCCACAGTGCGGCCTGAACGCCACCATTAAGCAAAAAACCCTTTCCTATATTGGCAATCTGACATGATCACAACACTTCCTGTAACAGCAGTTTAGTGAACGTAAACAAAAAAAATAAATAGAGTAACATTACAAAATTAATAGAAAAAATTAAAAATAAAATAATAAAAATAAAAATTAAAAACAGACAATTCGCTAAAAACATTAAACATAATATTTTTCGTAATCAAAGAAATAATTTTCTCTTACAGCAACGAGAAAAATTAAAAAATGCATTCGGTCATTGAAAAAAAGATATATATATAATATAAAACTCTATTATACTGCAAGCTGAACTGGCATAATAAAGACATTTCTGAGTTCAAAAGACGTACAATAAAAAAAAAAATTAAGAAAATGGTACTTTCTATTTTTTAACATATATGGTTGGTAAGGACATATATGGTTCATATATTGAAGCGAAATATCTATTAGAATATAATATAGATATTGTTGATTTTTTTCCTTTCAGACGGGTTATTGTTAACATTAACAATACAATGTAATCCTTTCTTTCTATAGAATACATTCTATAAAAAGAACAGATGATTAAAAAAAATAAATGGAAACTCCTAAGAAAGGAACGTTAAGAAGAAAGAAAAAAAGGAAAATGAAATGAATGAAAATCTACACCATTTTAACGGCACAATGATGTTTAACAAGAGACCTCAACGAGCAAGAAATTGTGTAGAGAACTTTTATTTAATTCAATTTTTCATAAAAATGTTTCATTCATGGAAAAAATAACCTGCAAGTTATTGTGGGTGAAAGTTTAAATGGAATAGTGTTATCTTCCTTTAGGTTTATAATAGCAAAATAATTTACAATAAAAAGAAAAACACTGTTGAGAATTTTTAATAAAAAGAAAAGTTAATGCCATTGTTCAAATTATTATACCAAATCTGCCCCCACTCCAAAACACTGAATATATTTCGTTCAAATTACTTACTATATCCATTCAGTTTTATTCTAACTGTGAGTTTTACGAGTATGCAATTCAATTGTTTATTTATATACGAATTTCAGGACTGAATCCCCTACAAAGAGATTTACCTATCAAACTGTTGTTTATTATGATAGCTTCCGTGGAAAACTAGCTGAAAAGCTAGAGCAGGCTGAAGTTTATTGGACCTGCACACCCCCAAGGCCTTTTCGTTTTCGCCCTTCAAAGACAAGACATGCTCTAGTCAGGCCAGTGTCAAATTCGCTCCCCTCTCCCCCGTGGCCATTATGTGTGGGCCCACAATGCCTTGCAAAATAAAATTTTTTGTTTTTTTTTAAATCCCACTAGAGCAGTACCGGAGGTCGTGCTCATCCCTGCCCGTACCGAGGACAATTAACATATTAATATCTCCAAATCCATAACGCGGGAGCAAATATTTATACCGCATAATTATCTATCTATAAACACTGTGTAAATATCAAATTACAATATTACATTTTCCTCAACTCAGAACTATAACAGAAAACTATATTTGGATACAGTATAATTTGATCTCCTTAATAAAGTTAAGAATTGTAGTATTTGTAAAAATACAAATCAAAGATTTTTATTTTATTTTTTAATATATTATTAATTAATACAATCTATTTGGAGAAACCTAATTTTCCGTAATATTGTAAGATAAATAACACTTATAACTTAGCTCGGTCAATTTTTGTAACATATGTAAAAACTTCTTCGTTTTCGGGTAAAAAAGGGCGTTATTTGCAACAGAACATGCTAAGGTAATAGTAAGATTAGTTTTTTAAATGTATATATTTTTTTTTAATAATATGTCCAAATATTGGATTATTTTAGATTATTGCTGTTTTTTTAGAGTGGATTGCATTGTGGAGGAGTGGATTCATCACCTAACAGAGAACAGTAGAGGCTCTTAGGAATAAAAAAATCTAAGAGATAGCACTAGACTCGAACACACAGGATCCCACGTGATAGTCCAACGCGCTACCACTGTGCTAATCCCTTCCCTTTAATAACACTTGTGAACTTTGCAACTATAAAATTTTGTCATACTTTCTTTTCGGCAAGTTTTGTGTAAAAAAAATGGTTTCGTTTAAAAAAATTAATTACGTTCAAAAAAAGAAATAAAACGTTCACAAAAAAAAGAAGAAAGTTTTTATCTATTTTTTTTTAAATTTGAGCTTTTGAAAACATAGAATCAAAAATTGTTGCTTTTTTTACAATATTTTGATAAAATTGATGAAATCATAAAAGAATTTTATAATTAAAGAAAAAGAAGAAAAAATCTTCGAAAACAACTGAAACTAATTGATTTCCAAGAATGATCACATTTTGAATATCGAGGCATATACCCACAAAGGGTTGCATGCAGTTACTTGGGGAGTAGCGATCGATCCCACGGATGACCACAGCTCAGTAATCGATGCACTTCATCAGAACAGTACACAATACACTTAAATTACTTACACTTTACAGACAAGGACAAACACAGTACACAAACTAGGGTCTCCGTATCTAGTTAATTGGCGTAAGCCAAGAGAGAAGGAAGGGATTAGCTCAGTGATAGCGCGCTGAATTAGCGCTGGATGTCTCGGGTTCGAAGGGCCAGCATGCTACTGTGATGGATGCAAGAAATATAAAAATATATTTAATTTGAAAAAAATCAAAATTATGAAAAAAAAATTCATGATGAAAATCAGAATTATGACATTCCCTTACAAAAGGACATTTCAGGTAGAAGACCACTATTGTCTTTTAGAGTTCATGAACTTGATAGAGCATTGTGTACCACTTCTTCTCACAGGGGAAGATTTGAAATAACAATTAGAAGACATTCCTTCAATATAGTCTGTTGTAGACATCAAATCAGAACACATTATGACTGTGCCAGTTATAAGTTAAAACATACGAGCTTGCATTAAATCTAGATAAATAATTGATTTATACATAATCACTGGAGATACTATAAACTATTTAAATTCATCTAGAGAATATATTTTGTGTTATAAAAAAAACCAGGAAATAAAATAAAACAATAAAAGAAAATTAAAAGGTGAGAGGGGGGGCGCCTTTCGTAGGCTTTCCAGTCCCTCTGGTAGGCTCTGTTTGGTATAAAAAGACAGGTATGATATATTTAATAATTAATACCTCTGCTAGGCTCTGTTAGAGTGATTAACAGGGGGTATAATAAAATGAATAATAAATGAAATGTTTGATAATATTAAGTTACGGAAAATATTGAGTGGACTGTATAAAAGATTGAGCCATATGGGCTCAGATAACATGAACAAATTAATATTTAACAAATACAAAATGAGAAGCAAAAAATAGTTATTAAATTCACCAAGCCAAAAGGAGTGGCGCTGGGCTTCAATTTAAATTTCGAAAATACAGTGGTGATTTCTTGATTATTTTCTAATACTTCACTCTCTTAAACATATATACTTACAGATTAGCTCAGTGGAAGCGCGCCGGACTAGTAACGCGAAGCAATCCCGGGTTCGAATCCAGCATGCTGCCCTTAAATTTTCCCTTCCAAGGAGCCTCTACACAACTCACTGTCCGGTGATGGGCAATGTTGTCTGTAGCTAAGAGAACATTGCTTGGAGGCCGGCTGTGCATTGAAGAAGGCTCCGGGAGAGGGGAGCACAATAGATCTTTCAGGTCGCAGTGCAATATTCCCCTACTACAATCTACAATATCGAGATGTAGGAATTCCAAAAAAAAATATATTTTTATTTAGTGAAATAAAAAATTTGCTGAAAAATTATACGCTGCTTCGAGAGTATGTATTCATGTGAACAATAGCTATTTCCATGAATGAAAATAAACAAAACAATTTACAGATCCAAGATTAAATGATTAAACATATTTCTGCGCCATCATGAAGATTATTTGTTCTCGGTCATTAAAGCCAAATATTGGAAGGACTTGTAGTCTTAGTGTACTTAGTACATTATATAATAATTATATATTATTAAAAACAATAACAATGTTTATCCATCACATTAATATTTTCATTTATTAGTATGTTATTGTAAACTTGCCGAGGAAATTAAGTATCTTCAAAATTTATAAGTAATAATGTTTTTGTGTGTGCAGTATGCACACATATATATGTGGGGGATCACCAAAATTTTGTTTAGATGAAAAGGGGTCGTGGCAGCAATATGTTTAACCTCTGTGATCTATACTCCCCCCCCCTTCCCACACACCAAATGATCGAACAAGTGCGTTCTATCGGTTGTAAAATGTTTTATAAAACTAGTTATAATGACGTTCTTGTTTGTGCATACAGTAAGGAATAGATAGTACTTGTCCATTTAACCCACATTCATCCCAGACCTAACCAATTGACGTCAGCTACATAGATAGCCAGGCTAGTTCATACATGCTAATAACACTGGCGAGAGACTCCCGTGTATTTATTATGCAAGCCTTTAACATTCTTTTCCGTAACATTAGTATTCCAGTGCAAGAAGTAAAGCATTTTTAAAAGGACTTTAACTGTCTTTTTTTTTTTCTTTTTTTTTTTAACTTGATGACATTGTCAACATTACGGTAAAATAATCATAATATTATGAAAACTATTGCCATTTTGAATTGTCTATATTAATTACTTCTTTCCTGCTTATCATTTCCGCTATAAAAATGAGTATTGCTAACAAGTCAAACTTTCACGTAACATTGTGTTATCACCGTAAATATATTCTGAGGTTTTACGAATAAGAAAAAAATATTTTGTGAGAATGGCATATGTGTGTGTGTGCGTGTGTGTGTGTTGTGTGTGTGCTTAGAGTAGTGGTATAGACTGCTCAACTGGTGAGTTGGTAGATTCTACAGTCTAGGATTTTTCTTATTTAGTAGATCTAAGACTCTTCTTATTATTATATTATTATTCAAAGAAGGGGAGGGCAAAACCCTACGCTATCCAAAGCCTCCCCGAGCCCATATAGCTACCCCTAAAGAATAACAACTACTGGGACTAGAACAAAAATCCAGGCCCAGGTTTTAACCATCTAAGTTTCACCACATACCGAACAAATTGGACCAAAACCTTAAAAGGATATAGCTTAAGATCCTCTACCGATATCCTATTCCGGCTGAAGGTCCTAAACCTGATCATCTCCTCACAGCCCAAACAATCCGTCATCAGATGCATGGGTGTTTCCTCTTCCGTCTCACAAACTCTACAAAAGGGGTCAGGCATGAGTCTCGTTGTATAGAGATGTCTCCTTAAGCCACAATGCCCAGTGAGGAAGCCAACCAGATGCCTGAGAGAGGTCCGTGAAAGACATCGGATCCCGCTACTCAAAGCTCCGTCCGGACCCCCAATGAGCATTTTAGACTGCCGACAACCCACTGCACTCATCCATAAGGATGAGTGCTGTGAGGTCATCCACGTCTGAAAGCCCGACAAACATGTGCCAGAAGACACACCAACAGCAGGCTCTGGACCAATGAAAGGGAGAGAGGCACCTAATTTGGCAAACCTATCCACCTCCTCATTACCAAAAATTCCCATATGACCTGGAACCCAGACCAGAAGCACATCCTTTAATGAAGAAAGATCTTCCAGTCTTTTAGAACATTCCAACACCAATCTGGAAGTGAAGACACATGAGTTAAGCGCCTTCAACGCAGCCTGGCTGTCCGAGCAAATACAAACACCTTTTAAATTAGTGTTACGCACCCTCTCATCCAAAATATAGCAAAGAATTGCATAAAGACTCTTCTTATTTAAGAAAATCCTGATGGGAAATAATTTGGGCATAGCTTGTTCTCCCAAATTCATAACTAAGCCCAGTATGGCAGAAATAAGTACCTTTAGAAAGTAACGACGATGACCTTGTCTTGTAGATTTCTTCAAATATAGATTGCACATATAATTTTGGATAACATAAAATAATATTGCTGTAAAAAAAACAACATATAAATAAGAAATTAAGCAATACAATTACTATTATTATTATTATGAAATTAATTCCGAACTAATTCCGACAAAGTAATGGAATCTTGAAGATAAATAATAACAAAAACAAAAAAAATTCTGAATTTAGTTTTTGATCAATATCTTTTATTGAAGAATCACTTTGAATAAAAATCATTTTAATCAATAATATACATAATTTCTGGCACTTAAGCTAACTTCTCTCTGAAGGTGATTTGCATGTTAAGTATTTTTATAGTAAGTATTGCTGCATTGTATCACGTACTTCCCTTCACAAATATCTTACTAGAGAAACAGATAATGTTTAAAAACCTACCTTAACTGTTAAAGAATTGACGCTTATAATTTTTACTTTTATATTTAAATACTGCATTAAAATTGTATGCTTTTTTTCCTTCAGTAGGCTGGGTTGTAGAAATGTGATCTATTTGTAATGTGAGGTTCCGTAATCAGGACAATGTTTATCGTTGGTCATGTAATAATATGTTGAGTTCGTTTCTGTGGGCATTCAACCTATTCGCATTTCCACAATAAGACAGTCAAGGAGTGTTGAGGAGGTTAAATAGTAGGGTGAGAAAGGATTCAAATTTCTGCAAGAAGGAATTAAAGAGAGCCGTAAAAAATCGTTGGAAGATAGTTGTGGAGGTTGAAGGGCTAGCTTGTCATTTATGAAAAGAAAGGACGCTTTTGTTGGGGGCTGATGTAGGTTAAATGTAGGATATCTGCTGCTGGCGAGAAGTAGGCAATGGAGGGTTGATCGCTGGCGTAATCTGCGTAAAGGCTGAAGCAGGGCTCGAAATTCTCTGGTTAGTGGTGGTACTGTGTAATGGTATCCGAATCATCAAAGATTCATAAGAACCCGAGGAGCGGAGAAGCACATTAAATGAATCGAATTTCTGGTATTTTATCCGTCTTAGCATGCATATTTATTTCTTTTCTGACCGCTTTCGGATTTTCATCCATCATAAGAGTAAATAATCCAAAACCGGACAGGAAGGAAATAAATATGCATGCTACGGCGGATAAAATACCAGATGTTATCCATATCTAGACTAGACTAAGAAGGACAGGTCAGTTCATTTAAATACGACCAGTTCACAACCAGTCAGTAACCTTCTCTCATCACTCAGCCAGTTTGTGTCTATATAAGTAAAGTAAAGTAAAGTAATGCCTATTTTTTCAGGCGGGCTTAACGTCCAACTACCAAATTAGGTGTCGTGGACGGGGGCGGAAGCACGTACTTTACTATTAACATTTTTTAAACAAATATAAAATTTAGTTATACGCTGGACTCGAACCGGGGTCCTCCCATTTACAAGTCCATGCTCATAACCAATACACCAAGACCCGCCCCTTTGTGTCTATATATATATATATATATATATTCTCTCGCTACCTGATTTCTATATACTTGTAAAGTCCTTGCAGTTTGTATTTATCTTCAGTACCTTCCGTAACAACTAATATAAAAAAAAATAATAAACAATAAATTGGAATCTATTTTATTTAAAAATTCTATATTAATGAGAATTAGAGAGAATGGGTTTTAGAGGAATAAAATAGGAATATAAGCGGGACACTGTATAATGAATAGAACACACAAACTGCCATGACTTTACAAGTATAATAGAAGTTAGATAGCAAGAGAAATATAAAGAGACAGACTGGCTGTGTGATGAGAAAAGGTTGTTGACTGGTTGGTTAACTGGTCGTAAAGTGTAATGCTCTCGTTCTATTTATATGAATCGAACCGTTCCACCTACTACTCTGGCCTAGGTGGGGTGTAACTAAATTTGATTCATTTAATATGCTTCTCTCTGCTCTTCGGATCCTATGAATGTTTGATGATTCGGATCTCATTATATCAGCATTCACTCTTCTGGCTTTTTTTCTTTCCCGGCACATATGTTGCACTCCTTATGGACATCATATCCACGAAAGGTTGATGTTATGGCCCTAAGTTCAAGTTCCATCAAACCAAAATAAAGCTGCATGAAACCCCAAAAGGAATGAAATTACAGGGTTAACAATGTTTCACAATTTTTTTAAATTAAAATTAGCAGTTTTTTTATTAGAGGTAAATATGACAACCAAAAGAAGAAATTAAAGATGTACTTCCTTGGAGACTCAATTTGAAAACCTTCACACGATCGCGTTATTTCCTGTTACTGTAGTAAGAGAACGAGAAAAAAAACAGCCAAACTCTAAATACTTACTAGAAAATCTTAAGTTAAACATAAACAAAATAAATAAATAAATAAGCTATCATAAGAACTAACAAATCAAACCATAACAAGTTACAGAACTGAAATGAAATATGATACCAAGGTGAGAAGCTTTCATAAAGACCATTTATTTAACGGATGGGAAAAAGTATGACGAACAATTCCCCCCCCCCTCCACACCACAACATTACTGTTAAAACTAAAACTTTTTGTTGAATACTACCAACACTTCAACATGAGAACTAAAAATATAAACTTTTACTTTGCCAATTTTCTTAGAAGAAAAATTCTGCAACAAAACAATTTTAATATAAAAAAATCTGGTGTGAAACACTCACACAACTTTCTCTTACTCCAGTTCTCAAAATGATAATTGACAAATTTTATAGTTTGTGTACCAAATTTAATGAAATTCGTCGAAAACTGAAAAAACTGTTCAGTAAAAGCGCACTTCCGGTTTACTAATTTTCTTGAAACTCGGAATTTCAGCCATCTATTTATTTCTAACTAATTATGTTTGGATGATAGAATTGTATAATGAACTAGGATAGCACTTTGATGAAAATCTAACCCCACCCTCCCCTAAAAGTGCTCTTAAAAGAAATTTCCCAGAGAAATGTTTTAGATAAAAGTTGTAGATCTTTGCATGTTTAGTTTATATACGAAGTTTCAAAAAAATCGTCAAAGCCATTTTTGAGAAAATTGCGAAAAAGTGAATAAATCATTTAGTAAAGTGGTAAAGTAAACGCACTTCCGGTTATCCGATTTTTTCAAACTCGGAATTTCAACAACATATTTAATTCTAATTAACATTATTTAGATGACAGAATTGTCTAATAAACTGAAATAGCACTTTAGATGGAAACCTAACCCCACCCCTCCCCCAAAAGTGCCCTTCAATGCATTTTCCCGGAGAAATGTTTCTAATAAAAGTTGTAGCTCTTTATACGTATAGTATACATACCTACTTTAAAGAAAATCGTTAAAGCCGTTTTCGAGAAAATACCAGAAAACTCGAAAATCGTCCGATTTTTTTCAACTTTGGAATTTCAACAACACATTAATAATTTTAATAATATTATTTAAATGACAAAATTGTACAGCAAATGGAATAGCACATTCTATAATCAACCATGATAGCACTTTAGAGAAAAACCTAACCCCACCCCGCCACCAAAAGTGCCCTTAAATGAATTTCCCAGAGAATTGTTTTAAATAAAAGTGTAGGGAAGGGATTAGCTCATGGTAGCAATGGATTAGCAACGCGGAGATCACGGGATCGAATCCAGCCGTGCTACCCTTAGATTTTCTCTTCCTAGGAGCCCCTACAGCTCACTGTCCGGTGATGGACAGTGTTGTCTGTAACGGGAGAACACTGTCCGGAGGCCGGCACTGCACCGAGAAGGCTCCGGGCGCAAATGACCACAGATGTTGAGACGCCTTAAATTAATTAAAAAAAAAAAAAATCAAAGTGATAGATCATTGAATATGTAGTTGATATAAACAAGTTTGAAAAAAATCGCCGGACCCGTTTTTAAGAAAATCGCAAAAAAGTGAAGACAAAAAAAATTCTCTAAAGTGGCACTTCCGGTTGAGGTATTTTGACAGAAGGCCTTCTTGGGATCCCATGGTGATGCTTAAACGAAATATCAAGTTTGAACTTTCTACGGATTTTCATTTTTGAGCTTTGCTGTTCATTCACACACGCACACGCCCTTTGGTGAAAACCATTTTTTTGGACTGAGGGGACATCAATACGGATATTTCCGGTGAAAACTCGATATCGAAAATTTGTCTCGATCACAATACTTCCTCTTATTAGGAGTAAGAAAGAGAAAGTAATATATTTACTATTTCCTTGAATTTATTTATTTTATCCTAAAAATAATTTTGTTTTCTATATAATGCTATAGAGGTATTCCAAGCGAAAATCAAATACACTTTCATCATGTGTCCTTCAACTTAGCCCCGGACTTGATAAATTATATCTTATAATATATAGATATATATATATATACATTTGCTGGCTGACATATGTATATAAAGTTTGGTATCACATATTCCAAAGCTGCTAATGTATATATTTTTATATGTTTTTATTGATTTTTATATCAAATCATATATACGAGTATACATATTTTTAGTGGTACACCAATATCTATATTTTGTATTTTTCAATATATATTAAATAATGTGGAGCATTAGGAGAATGAAAAAACAAAAAAATCTGGTGTGAAACACTCACCCGACTTTCTCTTACTCCTTTTAATAGAATTATAAATATAAAATGACAAAGTATTAATAAATAGAGGTGGTGGGAGATAAGTACCAACCTATTAATCGTGGCAGGTAGAGAAGTGATGATTATATTATGGCCCAGTAGAGGGCATTAAAAACACTGAACCAACTACATGTAACATTTGAAATTAATGCCACATATTCACAAACAACTATCCAGAATAATTTTTTCTTTTTACTTTCTCTTACTCCCCTAGAAAGAGGAAGTATTGTAATCGTGTCAAGTTTTCGATATTGAGTTTTCACCGGAAATATCCGTTTTGAGGTCCCCTGAGTCCAAAAAAGTGGTTTTTAGCAAATGGTCTTTGTGTGTGTGTGTGTGTATGTGAACAGCATAGCTCAAAAACGAAAAACCGTAGAAAGCTGAAACTTGATATTCCGTTTAGGTATCACCATGCGATTTGACTGTGCGTTATCGGTCAAAATTCCTCAACCGGAAGTACCACTTTACTAGTTGGTTTTTTACTTTTTTGCGTTTTTCTCAAAAATGGCTCCAACGATTTTCTTTAAACTAGATACATCAACTACATATACAAGGAGCTACAACTTTTATTTGAAACATTTCTCTGGGAAAATTCATTTAAGGGCACTTCTGGGGAAGGTGGTGGAGTTAGGTTAACCTCTAACTGCTATTTCAGTTTATTAGACAATTCTGTCATTAATAATGTTAATTAAAATTAAATATGTTGTTGATATTCCGAGTTTGAGGAAAATCGGATAACCGGAAGTGCTTTTGTTTTACTTTACTAAATGATTTTTTCACTTTTTTGCGATTTTCTCAAAAATGGCACCGACGATTTTCTTGAAACTTCACATATAAACTAAACATTCCAAGATCTACAACTTTTATATAAAACATTTCTCTGGAAAAATTCATTTAAGGGTACTTTTAGGGGAGGGGTGAGGTTACAACTTTCTCTAAATTAGTGTCATAGTTGATTATATAATTTTATCATCCAAACAAAATTAATTAGAAATAAATAGATGGCCAAAATACCAAGTTTTAAGAAAATTAGTAAACCGGAAGTGCGCATTTACTGAGAAGTTTTGTCAGTTTTTGACGAATTTCGTTATATTCGGTATACAAACTATATCATTTGTCAATTATAATTTTGAGGACAAGAGTAAGAGAAAGTTGTGTGAGTGTTTCACACCAGATTTTTTTTTTTTTAATTTTTTAAATAAAAAGTGATACGTTTCTATCTATCCCAACATGTATTAAAAGTTGACAGAGAAAATCTTTGCCATCGTTTTCCTGAAAATTTCAAAAAAAAAAAAAAAAAAAAAAAAAAAACAAATTTAATCCGTAAAATCACACTTCCGGTTAATCGATTTTCTTCAACTTTGGAATTCTTTTAATGGTTTTAAATGTTTATAATTATTATATTGATGTTGACGCTATAGTTTTCCCAGAAACTTCGAATTAATAATTTTCCTGGGTAAATGTTTCAAATAAAAGTGATAGGTATATTTATATGTGAGAAAGTCATATGAGGTTTAAAGAAAATCCATTGGAGCCGAGAAAATCAGGGAAAACTGAAAAAAAAAAAAAAAAAAAAATTATTCAGTAATCTCGTACCACGTTCGATTGATGGATTTTGCCTGAAATCTGCGTGTCTGATATGGTGGAAAGTGCCTAAACAGAATAACAAGTTTGAGAGCGTTTTTTTTTTTTACGACTTTTCATTTTTTGAGATATTCTGTTACAAACACATATGAACACACACACACACACACACACACATATATATATATATATATACACTTGTAAAAACACCATTCTCTAAAAACATTTTTTCGCATTCAGGGAACCCCAAACCATGTATTTCCGGTAGTAACCTCATTTTACTAGGAGAATTGTACCAAAAAAAAAAGTTTTTCTTTTTCTTGCTACTGTAAGTGAAAGTATTGTTGTGGTGGTTGGTACCGCAGAGCTGGCAAGCATCAGAGGACATTTTCCGTGGTAGGCTGCTTCATTTTGTGGTCATCGATCGGTTTCGGGCGTTCGCCCATCTTCAGGATGCGTTTTTCAGACAGTGTGACAACACAGACTTGCACAGAGCAAATTCAGTTTTAGACACTTACAGTTACAATTAGTATATACTTACAGTTAGGCAGAAGGAAAGTGGGGAGACCCAGAAAAAGATGGCTGGAAAAAGCGGAAGGAGATCTGATTCATCTCGGTGTTAGGATGTGGAGGACGAAAGCGAAGGACAGGAATGAATGGTATAAGATTGTTAAGGAAGCCAAGGCCCTTTATGGGCTGCAGACTAAAGAAGAAGAAGAAGAAGACTACCTGCCATGGATGCTAGCCAACATAGACACCCCCCCCACTATTTCTATATTCATGTTAGGTAACTTAATAAAAAATTCAAATTTAAACAAAATTTGTCACGTTGTATCAATAGTCCCCCCCTAATAAGTGTATTAATACTTTTATAATAATTAATTAATATGCCTTAAAAAAAAACCTCGTGTTAATTATAATAGAATAGATTTTTTTTTGAATTTCCTATCTTGCTCTTTTACCCACACTTTCTCTCATTCTCTTGGTAGGAGTAAGTATTCTCTTGATTTTTTTAAGTAAAACAAAATTACAGAATGATCAATTTTATTTGCTATTTGAGAATTTTTAGAGAAGCTTATATTTAAGTTTCGTTCAAATCCAACTGAAGAATCACCCTACATACACAAAACCATTTGCGCAAAAAAGTTTTCTTACTACGAGTATTTCCGGAAACACGTATTACCGATAAAAATTTATATTTCAAAAACTTGAAATGTACAATACTTTCTTTCTAACTCTCTATTTATGTTTCGTATGTAGAAAAAAAAACAAAAAAAAAAACGCAGAATCAAATATGATACAACAATTTGATTTGCGACCTCATTAAAAGGTTTTTTTTACTTCAGTTTTTTCAATTTTCTCAAACATCTGCTCCAACGATTTTTCTATAAAAAGGATTTTCCGGAGCTATATGGCCATCAAGATCTAGACGGTGATTTTATTGAGCACCATATCCACAGAGTGTTCAAGCAAGACAGCCCACCAATCCGTCTTATTCTACACAGATTAGAAGTTTCATGTCTTTCTGTCCAGTTACCTTATAAGTATCTTTGATTTTAAAGATGAATTGTCCAGCTACCAACGGTCCAGCCAAGTGTTGAACAGTTCTTATCATCGCACACATAATAGTTGTATTATAAATATAATCTTATAATGTCTACGGGAAATTCAGAAATCCAGTAACTGAGAAAGTTATAAGAGTATTTTTACATTCATTTACTTTTTTTAAAAAAGTACGATTATTTTACTTCATTATATGATAATGAATATAACAGAGATCAAAACTATCAACATTTCATAAATTTAAAATATTTATTATCTTCTACATTATTACTAATATCAAACATATGTGACTAATTAAATCAATAAACATTACGCGAAGATGATTTTATTAAACACTTTCACTTTACAAAAGCTTAAATATATGTTAATATGAATTTTTACTTTCTCTTACTCCTAGTAAGAGGAAGTATTGTAATCGTGTCAAATTTTCGATATTGAGTTTTCACCGGAAATATCCGTTTTGAGGTCCACTGAGTCCAAAATAGTGGTTTTTAGCAAAGGGTCTGTGTGTGGTGTGTGTGTGTGTGTGTGTGTGTGTGTGTGTGTGTTTGTATGTATTATGTATGTGAACAGCATAGCTCAAAAACGAAATCGTAGAAAGTTCGAACTTGATATTCCGTTTAGTTATCACCATGGGATCAGACAGCGGGTAATCTGTCAAAATTCCTCAACCGGAAGTTTCATTTTACTAGTTTTTTTTTTACGTTTTTGCGATTTTCTCAAAAATGACTCCAACGATTTTCTTCAAACTTGGTATATCAACTACACGTGCTAACAACTACAACTTCTATTTGAAACATTTCTTCAGGAAAATTCAATTAAGGGGACTTCTGAGGGAGGTGAGAGGTTTGGTTTTCATCTAAAGTGCTATTTCAGTATATTAGACCATTCTGCCACCTAAATAATGTTAATTAGAATTGAATATGTTGTTGAAATTCCGAGTTTGAAAAAAATCGGATAACCGGAAGTGCGTTTACATTACCACTTTACTATAATGATTTTTTTTTACTTATTCGCGATTTTCTCAAAAATGGCTCCGACGATTTTCATGAAACTTCTAATATAAACTAATCATGCAAAGATCTACATCATTTATTTAAAACATTTCTCTGGAAAATTTCATTTAAGAGTACTTTTATGGGTGGAGTGGGGTTACAGCTTCCCTTAAAGTGCTATCATAGTTGATTATACAATTCTATTATCCAAACAAAATTAATTAGAAATAAATAGATGGCCAAAATTCCGAGTTTCAGAATTTGTAAAAAAATTAGTAAACCGGAAGTGCGCTTTTACTAGTTTTTAAGTTTTCGATGAATTTCATTAAATTTGGTACACACAAACTATAAATTTTGTCAATTACAATTTTGAGAACTGGAATAAGAGAAAGTTGTGTGAGTGTCCCTCACACCAGATTTTTTTTACCTTAGTTTTGCCAACCCATTTTGGTTTGTAATAGGTAAATTGTGTTTCATATCTGTTTTGGATCATCGGGAAGCGTGGCAAATAATTTCAAAATCAAAGTTGGACATAAATACATGAAACTTGTCAATCTGTAGATTAAGTGGTGTGAGGGAAGGAAATAGCTAAGTGGTTAGCATACTGGACTCGCACGCGGAGGACTTGGGTTCGTGTCTAGTGCTACCCTAAGATTTTTTCTTCCTAGGAGCCTCTACAGTACACTGTCCGGTGATGGACAGTGTTGTCTGTAAAGAGAGAACACTGTCTCCGAAGGCTGGCAGTGCATTGAGAAGGCTCCGGGCGCCAATGACCATCGATGTTGAAGCGCCTTAAATTAAAAAAAAAAAAAAAGAGAAAAGAAAAATAAATAAATACTGTTAGAATGTAAAGTACAAAAATCACCGTCTGAGACTTCTGATGGCTTCTAGAAGCACAATTAGCGTATTCCAAGGATGGAAATTTACCGACTAGGATTATAAATAGAGAAAAAAATTGGTATGACCCTTACTATTAATAAACATTAAATAGTCCAACTTAAAACTAATGTTCTTATATAAATGTTTTATGTTTGTAAAAAATAATTAATTAGTAAAAAAAAAAAAAAAAAATAAGGAATAAATTAAATTCAATTGACTTCTTTATGTTTGAAAATGATTCCGCTTTATCATGTGTTTTTTATTAAAACAAAAATTTGAACCATGTTTAAAATACTGTGTTTAGTGGCGTGGAGATTAAAAAATAATCTTCAAAGATAGTATAAAAAAAAAAAAAATACTTCCTCTTACTAGGAGTAAGAGAAAGTAAAAAAATACATTTTTACATTCTCCTAGTAAGAAAAGGAAATATTGCATTTCGTGCCACATTTCTGAAAGTATTAAAAGTAAAATCGCACCTTCCGGTTCATGGATTTTGCCCGTAATTTTCGTGTCTGATGCGAATGGGTGGTACCTGAAAAGATTGAAGGAATAAGAGGAAGTAAACATTAATCAAAATGTAAAAAAGGTATCCTAAAAAAAAAAAAAAAAAATTACTAAAAATAACCTTTAAACACTGCGTGTTTAATTTACGTATTCAGATTAAAACTATTTTTAAAAATTAAATAATACTAATTTTTAAATTAACTCATAAACTATGAAAAATAACAAACAAACAAATCGCCCGGGAAAACTTGGAAAAAAAAAAAAAAAAAAAAAAAACCCCAAAGAGATGATAATAATACTTCACTAAAAAAAAAAGGAGTTCAAAAGTTATATTAGAAAACCACAAAAAAAATAAATAAATAAATAAATAAATAAAGAAAGTCTTTTTGCAAAATGATAAAACAAAAAGTTCCGCAACCACAAGCCAATTAAATAAGCAACAGTTTGCAGAAAAAAAAAAAAAAAAACTAAATATATTATACAAGGATATGTTTTGCAAACAGGCAATACTCTTTTGCGTAATTCATGGCCAAATAAATTTCAACATTAGTTCATTTACCTTGCTATATTATATATCTATGGGAGACATCTGTTCACTCTCTCTCTCTCGCGCAAATAACGTAATAGCATGCGAAATGTATTTATTATTTATTGCTTCTTTTTTTTTTTATATTAAATCTGTTTGCTAATTATTTATTTTTCTCCTTATCAGTGGACAATAAATTAGCAAAAGAAATGTTAATGATTGCAATTTTGTCTTCTTTTTTTTTCCATTTTCAAAGCCATAGAAAGATCAAATTGCAACTTTAAAGATAGCTCTATTGAATTATTCCGTTAATGACATAAAACTATTTTCTTTAAACTAACGTTTCGCAACTTACTCAATAACATAGCCTATTTTTTTTTTCTTCTTTTTTTTTTTTTTTGAATGAAATATCTTTAAGAGGTTTCTGTTGCAGAACGCGAGGTTAGTCTTACCACTAAATGAGAATCCCTTTTTTATACGTACACGGTTCAATCAATGCCCACAGATAATATTAAGCAACACGGTATATTTTTAAGAAAAAAAAAAAAACAAAATCAAATCAAATCTTGGGAGAAAATTTTCTAGTTAGAATTATAATAATTGAAATCACTTATTAAATAATTAGTTTCAATGAATACTAGAGGAATTAAGGGAAAAAATTGTATACAAATTGTTTAAAAAAAAAAAAAATGAATGAACCAACCGAGGAAACTATCCAGATGTGTTTAAATAGGATAAAAGAATATAAGTGGATTGTACTACCTTTACTCCCACAAGAGGGATTACAGTAGGAAAAGTTAAAGCTGTGAGGATATTTTCAGATAGCCAAGCTTCTCTGCCATGAATAAGCCGTGCTTGAGTTCTAAATTAGTAGGTGAATTTAGGAAAATAAATCGCCATGTTAAGTGGAGCAGAGTAGAGGCTCTTCTGTGTAATCGGACATGCGGGTATAGAGAGCTGACCAGTTGGCTAAGAAGTTTTTTTGGTCCTGAGCCAGCACCAATAGTGGTCAATTCTGACATTATGGGCTAAAACGTTCCCCCTGTTTTGTGTAAATTAGCTGGCAATTTTGCTACAAGAAAAATCAAACAATGGAGGTACAGGAAATTGGAAAAGCATTGGAGGTTCTCGAAGAGGTGGGTGACTCCTGGCTAAAAGATATAAGACAGGAAGACTTGAAATATCTTGATCTTTTAGGTTTCCGCGGTCATTTTCAGGAAAAACTTTTGAATTGAGACCGCGTTAGTGGCCGTCGTTTCGCCCATATTGCAATGAGCCTCTTCATGGCCCTAACACCTTGAAAGCTGTAACAGCAAGTGAAGCTCAGCAACCAAAGAGAGCAAGAGAAGCTCAACCACTCTCTCAGACTGGAATGAGAGAGTGGGAGAAGCTGTATAAACATAGCGACGGACAGTTCAACATACTTAAAAACAGTTGAAATCACAGTTCAGTACAAGTGAAGCTCAGCAACCAAAGAGAGCAAGAGAAGCTGTATAAACATATCGACGGACAGTTCAACATACTTAAAAACACAGTTGAAATCACAGTTCAGTACATCCAATCGCTGCGTGTCATTCCCATACCACTCTACCATAAACATTAATCCATTGTAAAGTCCAGGCAGTCTGTGTCTATTTATTAAATATATCAGTTAACTCTTCATCTTAACTCATCAAACAAAACCAATTCTCTCCATCCAAAACATCCATTATCAAAAAGCTAATGGAACAATGGAGCTAAATTGGTTGTTCCATTTGTGTAGAGTGTGACAACCTTGAAGAGGCTCATTGCAATGTGGGCAAAATGTCGATTTCTAGCTAGCTACTAAGCTAAGCAGTCTTCAGCAAACTCAAGTGTTCTTAAAGTATCGTATCTCGTGAGCAATGATATAAATGGGAGGGCTCAATTGTAAGTGTATTGGCTGGACATGCTTGGGTAGCCAGCTATTTACACAAAACAGGTAGAGCATCCGAGCCCTTTACATTAGAAATGACGATGAAGACCAACTGCCTGGGTCCTTGATAGGCCTTGCTTCGCCAATACTAGGTTCCGCATGTTTGGGAGGGCAGCACCTTTAAGGAAATGCTTGGGAGAGTTGCAGATTAAGAAGGATATCTTAAGATACTGCAGTCTGGTAGATAAAGAGGCTATATTGGCTTAAGCTCCGTGGCTTTTAGAGTTCTACATTTTCAAATCATTTAAGATTATGAAGGACTAATAATTAAAATCCAAGATGAAACGACCATAATTATTTATTTTATACCCAGCACTAAAAATCTCACACGATTTTCTACAAATACAAATTCTCAAGAATTAACAAATTTTTCTCAATCGCAGAAATTTGTACACTATTTTTATTTTAAAGTGGACAGTTATGTTAAGTTGTTAGTTTATGTGTAAAAAATTGTATTAGAGAGAAAAAACACATAATTCCTAGAACTCAAACTGACTCATACGACTTTTAGTGAACTGTTACTGCAGGAAATTGCCAAGTTTGCTTTTACACTTGAGTATTTTTACTAAGCCTTAAATAAATAATACCGAGGTGATACGGGGGGGAGGGAGTACATGTATATACCCCAAGGTAGATAATAGTTGAAATGATTATTTTTGTATCCATTTTTAGAGAAAATCCCCCCACCCCCCAAAACTCAGAAACATATTTTGCAAAGTTAACACTTCCGGTTAACTGATTTTATTCAATTGTGGAATTCTAGCAACCCTTCTAATGTGATTCAATATTATATACATATATATAGTTGGTAGATCATCAATCATTCGTACTGAAATGGTATTTTCAGAGAAAAGTTTAACGTTGCTGTTCCCTACCCCTTCCCACCGGTGGAAACCCCCAAAATAATTTTTTTAAAGAAAAATGCTACAAATCAAAGTGGAGCGATCTATATGATGGTAAGCATTCTAAGAATAACAGAACTTTGCTATTATCGTTACCGACTCATATACCTACTCTGTAAAGTTGCACTTCCGGTTAACAAATTTTCTTCAAATTTGGAATCCTAGCAATATTCCTTTATTGTATCTTCATATTTATAGGTGATAGAACCATATATTGTACTGAATTTGTACTTAGAGGAAAGCTTAATTGCAGCTCATAACAGAACCTCTCAAAATACCAATTTTCTGGGGAAAAATGCTTCAAATAGAGATAGGCACACGTATGTATATATTTACGTAATTTAAAACTAAAACCCAAAAAAACAATTCCGTAAAGTCGCTCTTCCGGTTGATGGATTTTGACTAAAAACCTTCGTGTGAGATGTGGTGGTGATACCTATTATTATTATTGTTTATTATACCGGGTGCCTGGTAGCGTGGGACCAAAGCCTATAAGGCTTTTATTCCCCCCGGTGCCCCCCCATATCGTCCCTTTAAATAGTCTCCCCCGGTAGCTTACCGATCAGTCTACAATATCCCAAGATATCCTTTAAGTCCAAATCCTGCGAGAGTGGTACCCTCCCAAATATGAGAAACCTAGTACCCGCGCAAGCGGGGGCACTAACATAAATAGTGATACACCGTTTCCCTGACTCCGTCATCGCAATTCTGACAAATTGCGGGGCTAGACGTCCTCTCTATGTTAAACAAGTGATTAGACACCCAAGTGTATTCAGTCACTACCCCCACCAAGGTCTTCAGACCTGTCCTACTAAGGGACAGGAGGTACTCCGAAACTCCCAGCTTAATTCCTTTTATAAATCTTTAGCTTAGAGACCCCCTGCCAGCGTGCCCCCCCCCCCCAGCAGCATTTCCTCAAGACTCTCGTTTCCCAAAGTCTAATCTATTTATCACGAAACCTCTAAGTGACGGCAAAAATGGTAGTTCAGGGCCACAAAATGGTAATGATGATCCCTCTCTAGCCAACTGATACGCCATGTCATTGCCCTCTATTGCCACATGTCTAGGTATCCAAAAGAGACGCACCTCACCCCTCCGAGCCAAGGCGTTAAGCCTTCTCCTACATTCTCCCACTAGTTTTGAGCTCCACCATGGCTTACTCAGAGCCCTCACCCTCAGTGCGGCCTGACTATCGGAGAATATTCGCACCTCTTTAATCTCTCCCTGCCCCCCCCCCCAAGGCGGCAACATTCTATAATGCCCACCACCTCGGACTAGAAAAACAGTGGCCAAACCACCCATGGCCACCGAGCTCCCTCTATCCAACTCCTGCAACCATGCTCCCGGCTCTTGACAGGCCTAAATGGGATATCAAGTTAGAGCTCGCTGCGATTTTTAGTTTTTGCGATATTTTGTGC
This sequence comes from Triatoma infestans, assembly GCA_011037195.1. Lineage (NCBI taxonomy): Eukaryota > Metazoa > Arthropoda > Insecta > Hemiptera > Reduviidae > Triatoma > Triatoma infestans. The sequence continues at coordinate 41,304 of JAAEAF010002401.1, forward strand.
GCGCACACACACACATACACACACACACACACACATATACAGACCATTGGCTAAAAAACCTCTTTTTTTCCGTACTCAGGGGACTTCAAAATATGTAATATTATTTTTGGTGAAAACCCTATTTCGACAAGTTCGCAATATTTCCTCTTACCTGAGTAAGAGAAAGTAAAAATACTTTTTATCTTGGTATACTTATTAAAATATTAAAGTTGATAATTCCAACAGAATAAGTGCTACTTTATTTTACTAATTTTGGAAATAATCTGAAGTGGTATCGATGAAGGAACAAAAATTTCAAAAAAGTTTTTTTTTTTTTACTTAATGAAGGACGCATGATGGGAATTGACGATTTACGAAGATGTGTGTTTTGGTCAGATTCGTATATATATTTTTAAAAATTATACCAGATAGAGTACACAAAAATTGCTTGATATTTTAAGAAGTCTGAGCACATAAACTCACGAAAATGATGTAATCGCTCTAGCTGTACAGGGAACATAACTTTGCCTGCTTCGCCATCGGCATTCAATAGAATACCTAGGCAAAGTACGAAATTGGGTTGTTTAAGGTTTTCAGATAATGTATAAAATGCCTAGGCATTTTTAGTTAATGCGTACAATGGCTGATTTCTTACTTTGCCGGTAATATATATAACATAATAGCCTTTTATTCCCCCCCTTTTTTTTTTGTTGGTACTAGAATTTCACTTTAAAAATTATCACCTATATTCATCGAAAAAGAATCTTGAAGATTTTATGGCTTTACCCGCCTTCCTAGCGAAATAACCTCAGGAAATTTCTACAGTAATTTGTTCTAATTTTTTTACCTTCCAACAAAAGGCTTGGTCAGGAATGGCGGCACTTTGAACTTTATCTGTTTTGCAATGTTGCCAAAGTTCTACATTTTTTTTTTTTAAATAACTGCAGATAAACTGAATGAATTTTAGAAGTTAATATTTACTTCTTTACAGAGGAAGTGACCCACTGAACTATTATTAAATAACTGTTTTAACGATGTCATTAGTTCTGCCAACAATGAGGCATCGCTTTAAAAATAAAATATATATAAAAGATTCACAGCTGGTATTTATAAAACTACATAATATTATTATATTTTAATCATTAGAACGTTTTTTCAACATTATATTACATAACAAATTATCATTTACCAATAATCAGCAATTAATTTCGGTTTCGAAGTCCTCAGTTCTTAAGTTATAAGAACAGATTGTAAGGTAATGGCTAGTGTAACGAAGCGGGCGTATTGGGAGGGGATTGACGGGAACTCATATAGACAAGCCTTGGTTTCAGAAAATAATGTACTTATTGAATGAAAGTTATCTCTACAAATTAATACTTTTAATAATGAACCTTACAAAAATTTAATACTATTAAATTAACGAATACCCTTTAAAAATTAATACTATTACCTTACAAGCTAATATCAAACTTAAGTTACAATTACTAATCAAATTCTAAGCCAAAATGTTAATACTAATCATCCTATGCCAAAACAAACAAAAAATAATAAATTCAATTATTAAGTAATAAATTCTCATGCCTTGCCAGAGTTACTATGGAGAAGCTGACTCACCTAACGCCCAAGCACACAGCCATAAGCCAGGTTTCATTCTTTCCACATAACCACAGACTGACTTCCTTCGAGTTGTTATATCTCATGACAATAGGAATTCACTCCAAAGAGGGGAGGATTCCCGAGTCAGCAATCTCTGTAACATCTCTGACAGGGCCTTTGCTACTCTACATTTAAATCAAATCTATATTCTACATTTAATTACGTTCAAATATTACGTTTTACATTTATTTGGTTACACATCACCCCCCGAATTAAAGAAGTTGGTATCTCGTCTTGATCCAACTTCTCTTACCTTATCTAGCACTCCCCCTACACTCTCATTAACCCCACACCTGACACCAGTGTAACGAAGCGGGCGTGTTGGGAGGGGATTGACGGGAACTCATATAGACAAGCCTTGGTTTCAGAAAATAATGTACTTATTGAATGAAAGTTATCTCTACAAATTAATACTTTTAATAATGAACCTTACAAAAATTTAATACTATTAAATTAACGAATACCCTTTAAAAATTAATACTATTACCTTACAAGCTAATATCAAACTTAAGTTACAATTACTAATCAAATTCTAAGCCAAAATGTTAATACTAATCATCCTATGCCAAAACAAACAAAAAATAATAAATTCAATTATTAAGTAATAAATTCTCATGCCTTGCCAGAGTTACTATGGAGAAGCTGACTCACCTAACGCCCAAGCACACAGCCATAAGACAGGTTTCATTCTTTGCACACAACCACAGACTGACTTCCTTCGAGTTGTTATTGTAATCTCATGACAATAGGAATTCACTCCAAAGAGGGGAGGATTCCCGAGTCAGCAATCTCTGTAACATCTCTGACAGGGCCTTTGCTACTCTACATTTAAATCAAATCTATATTCTACATTTAATTACGTTCAAATATTACGTTTTACATTTATTTGGTTACACATCACCCCCCGAATTAAAGAAGTTGGTATCTCGTCTTGATCCAACTTCTCTTACCTTATCTAGCACTCCCCCTACACTCTCATTAACCCCACACCTGACACCAGTGTAACGAAGCGGGCGTGTTGGGAGGGGATTGACGGGAACTCATATAGACAAGCCTTGGTTTCAGAAAATAATGTACTTATTGAATGAAAGTTATCTCTACAAATTAATACTTTTAGTAATGAACCTTACAAAAATTTGATACTATTAAATTAACGAATACCCGTTAAAAATTAATACTATTATCTTACAAGCTAATATCAAACTTAAGTTACAATTACTAATCAAATTCTAAGCCAAAATGTTAATACTAATCATCCTATGCCAAAACAAACAAAAAACAATAAATTCAATTATTAAGGCATTCTCATGCCTTGCCAGAGTTACTATGGAGAAGCTGACTCACCTAACGCCCAAGCACACAGCCATAAGCCAGGTTTCATTCTTTGCACACAACCACAGACTGACTTCCTTCGAGTTGTTATTGTAATCTCATGACAATAGGAATTCACTCCAAAGAGGGGAGGATTCCCGAGTCAGCAATCTCTGTAACATCTCTGACACGGCCTTTGCTACTCTACATTTAATTCAAATCTATATTCTACACTTAATTACGTTCAAATATTGCGTGTTATATTTATTTGGTTTTGGTTACACATCACCCACCCCGAATTAAAGAAGTTGGTATCTCGTCTTGATCCAACTTCTCTTACCTTATCTAGCACTCCCCCTACACTCTCATTAACCCCACACCTGACACCAGTGTAACGAAGCGGGCGTGTTGGGAGGGGATTGACGGGAACTCATATAGACAAGCCTTGGTGTCAGAAAATAATATACTTATTGAATGAAAGTTATCTCTACAAATTAATACTTTAATAATGAACAAATTTAATACTATTAAAAAAAACTAATACCCTTTAAAAATTAATCTATTACCTTACAAGCTAATATCAAACTTAAGTTACAATTACTAATCAAATTCTAAGCTAATACTACTCATCCTATGCCAAAACAAACAAAAATAATAAATTCAATTATTAAATAATAAATTCTCATGCCTTGCCAGAGTTACTATGGAGAAGCTGACTCACCTAACGCCCAAGCACACAGCCATAAGCCAGGTTTCATTCTTTGCACACAACTACAGACTGACTTCCTTCGAGTTGTTATTGTAATCTCATGACAATAGGAATTCACTCCAAAGAGGGGAGGATTCCCGAGTCATGCAATCTCTGTAACATCTTGACGGGGCCTTTCTACTCTACATTTAATTAAATCTATGTCTACACTTAATTACGTTCAAATATTACGTTTTACATTTATTTGGTTACACATCACCCCCCGAATTAAAGAAGTTGGTATCTCGTCTTGATCCAACTTCTCTTACCTTATCTAGCACACCCTCTACACTCTCATTAACCCCCAACCTGACACAGTGTAACGAAGCGGGCGTATTGGGAGGGGATTGACGGGAACTCATATAGACAAGCCTTGGTTTCAGAAAATAATGTACTTATTGAATGAAAGTTATCTCTACAAATTAATACTTTTAATAATGAACCTTACAAAAATTTAATACTATTAAATTAACGAATACCCTTTAAAAATTAATACTATTACCTTACAAGCTAATATCAAACTTAAGTTACAATTACTAATCAAATTCTAAGCCAAAATGTTAATACTAATCATCCTATGCCAAAACAAACAAAAAATAATAAATTCAATTATTAAGTAATAAATTCTCATGCCTTGCCAGAGTTACTATGGAGAAGCTGACTCACCTAACGCCCAAGCACACAGCCATAAGCCAGGTTTCATTCTTTGCACACAACCACAGACTGACTTCCTTCGAGTTGTTATTATAATCTCATGACAATAGGAATTCACTCCAAAGAGGGGAGGATTCCCGAGTCAGCAATCTCTGTAACATCTCTGACAGGGCCTTTGCTACTCTACATTTAATTCAAATCTATATTCTACACTTAATTACGTTCAAATATTACGTTTTACATTTATTTGGTTACACTAGAAAAGTTTTTTTAAAGAAAAACATTTTTTACTTGCTATACGTTTCGAGCATCATTGGTGCACTTCTTCAGCGGCTCTTTAAGATAGCTACTAAAAACGGAGAGTAGATAAAGAATTTTTTCTTAAAAATACTTCTCTCACCATTGTCGTATAACCATCGCCTGAACAATTAATATCAATTTGAATATCATCTTTTTTTTTTTGCACCTATTTGTTAACTTTGATGTGAACAGCTAACGCTACAGCAAAAGTAATTTTGTTGCATAATTCCTGGCTTTTTACTTCTTTCTCGTTAATATCTTTTACATCGTGACCGGTCTTTATATAAAAGTTCTACTGTTTTTTGCGTGAGTCCCTTAACGTTTATGTTTTGGAACCTTTCGTTCTTTATGGTTTCATGAATATCGTTTAATATAATTTATATTTCAAAATGAAATCATGACAGAGTAGAAAAAAAATTGTCAAGAAATTAAAAGAAAAAAACAGAAGATGTTAGCAGTCAAAAATTCTGTCCTTTTGTCGTCACAAAAAAATTAAAAAGGTTTATCCTCTTTAAAATCTCACATGCTCAACGAAACAAATTCAGAATACGCATGATATATAGATAGGTGAGTAAGTTTATTAGGGCACAATGGGCCTCCCTTAGGATTCCAATTAACTGACTTAGAAGGAGCCCCAAGAGAGACATAAAAATAAACCCACTAACCTTGTTCAACGGTTTTATTTCTGGGTCTTTGTCAATATTTTATGCTGCCGAAAACCTCTTAGGAACCAGAAAACTGAGAAATGCTGCTGCATAATTATCAATTTTTAGGAAAAATTACTAGAGCAATTAACTCAAAGATAAGCAAATGGAAAAAAAGAGAAGAGAGAATCTCTCTCTAATTTTGCCTATCCATTTATTATATTGAAAATGTGGCTGGGTCCGCAATGCTGGATAACATCCGGTATTTTATCCGTCGAAGCATGCATATTGGTTTTGTTCCTGACCGGTTTCGGATATTCATCCATCGTTAGAGCAATTAGTACAGTTTACTCCTGAAATAACTTATCCCACTCCCCCAATGAAAAGAGACTTGATAAAACACTGAGCATGCTTAACAACACTATTAAAATTTAGTTATAAAGTATTCTTCAAAACATACTATTTATTACACAATATTTTCTAATGCCTAATCACAATTTATAATAATTTCACTTTGTCATGAAACACACACATGACCTTATAACATTATAACCTTCCCATATACCAACAAGTGTGAGTCTACAGAAACTATTCTGTGAAGTGAACTCTCTACACGAACTTGGTGAATTTGTTCTGACGATGGATGAATATCCGAAACCGGTCAGGAACAAAAACAATATGCATGCTACGACGGATAAAATACAGGTTATTTATTATATACTCAAATTTTCTAGCTTTAAGACATAAAATTATCTAAAGAAATGAGGTTTGTCACAATAATTTGTAATTTTAAACTTCTATATTATTTTGCAACATTAAAGTTTCACAATATTTGAAAGCATTTAGCCAGCTTTTAATATTCTTCTACCAATAGCTCACCCAATAGAATATGCTGAAATTTTTTTAGCAATATATATATATATACTCATTTATTTATTCGATATATTTGGCCAGGTCAGCTATGAAGTTACAGCCTATTTGTGAACGGCTTGCAACAAAATGGAGACGCGGGATAGACACAGAAAGTAAAAGTTACAAGATATTCTATAATCTACCGTAACTAAGTATTTCTGGAACTGAGTCTCACAATATGGTGAACCAAATATAGGAACTAAGAAAAAAAATAAATAAATAAATCTCTATAAAACTTATTTCTTTCTTAAAATAAACCGTGAAAAAAAAAAATGATTGCGTAGGTGGAAAAAATTATATCTATTTTCGGGCCGCTTATTTATAAGGAAATTCAACATTATTTATGTCAAAAAAAAAAAGAAAAAAAGAAAAATGTTATTAAAGAGGCAGGAGAGAGAGTTACCAAGTGCGGATTTAATTCTAATTTATCGCTGATCAAAAGAATTTATTCCTAACCAGCAATAAAAGTTAAAAAGATAACTCAATAAATAGATATCTCTTTTGAACTGTTTTGGGAAAATGTGTCATCCTATAATTATCTATATCAAGTGATCAATATGCAAGAATAAATTAACGTAGAATCTGGAGCAACAACAAAAAAAAAAAAATTTTGATTCTCTAGTTGATATTTTTAGTAAAAACGTATGTTATCACTAAATTTCCGCTGAAAAATTAAATTTCAATAAACATTGTACTAATATTTTCAATCTAGCCCGCAAGGGGTATCTGTTGCGGGCTGTTACTTGAGGAATGTGCTGTGGTTACCTCCACGGTTACCACAGTTCAGTAGTCCATATACTTTGTCAGATCAGTACACAATACACTTAAAATACATACACTGTACCGTTTACCGACAAGGACAAACACAGTACACAAACTAGGATCTCCGGCCACAGTTAATTGGCGTAAGCCAAGGGAGAAGGAAGGGATTAGCCCAGTAGAAAAGCGCGCTTAGACTAGCAACACGGAGGTGTCGGATTCGAATCCAGAATGCTGCCTTTAGATTTTCTCTTCTTAGGAGCCACTAGAGCAAACTGTCTGGTGATGGGTAGTGTTGTGTGAAGCTAGAGAACACTGCTCGGAGGCTGGCGAGGCTGGCAGTGCACTGAGAAAGGTAATAGATCTTTCAGGTGCAACCATCTAAAATCTACTTACACTCTACCAACCGGTGATGGGGCAGTATTGTCTGTGGCTAGAGAACACTGCTTGGTGGCCGGCTGTGTAATGGAGAAGGCTCCGGAGGGCACAATAGATCTTTCAGATCTCAGTGCTATAATCCCCTACAAAAATCTACAATCTACACTCTACTAAAGTAAATATTAAAGTAGACACTTCATTTGTTATAATTACCTTAGAAATTTCTACATGTTCTAGAATTTTGTAATAATATAAAGGTGAATGTAATAGGATCCGAAGAGAGGGATCTAAAGCAGAGAAAGAGAAACACAAAATTGAGAATCTCACTCGCTACTAGAGTGAGGCCAGACTAGAGTGGGAGACTCTGTTTATATACAGCTGCGCTATTCCTATAAGGGACAGTATTTAGAACAGTTTATACAGCAGTTACAATAGCGCCAGCAACCAACTACTACCCTTCTCTTTACTCAGTCTAAATCTCTAATTTCTATTGCGTGTAAAAGACCTGGCAGTTTTGTGTCTCTATTTTATTATACAATGTTCAGCATTCATTCTAGCTTATTTCTCAAAAACCCTACTTCACTGATTTCTCTCTTTCTAAAACCTATTATATGATGAAGATGGTGATTGTGATGGTGATGGCGATTGATACTACTGCTATTGATACTTTTAAATCACAAAATATATTTTTTCACAATTACTCAATAATTATAAACATATTCACTTTTTCACTCAGAGAGAGGGAGTACGAGATGGTTAGTTTCCTTCTGTACTAGAAGCTTCTAGGAGTTGATACTTTTATGTCTCAAATTTTCTTTAGGAGAAAATATAAGGTCAAAAATGGATTTAACGTTTTCGGCTGGAAAAAGTAGCAAATTAAAGGAGTAATATTCGCCCTACACAGAGAGATGACGATGTAAAACTAACGTTCAAATAAGAAATGAACGACTAATTAATAATTAGTAAATCAAGAATTAATAAACACAATAATTATACGTTAATATATTAATCATTAAAAATTTAAACATTAATAAAAAAAAAAACTGGTGTGAAACACTCAAACAAATTTCTCTTAGTCCAGTTCTGAAAATTGTAATAGACAAATTTTATAGTTTGCGTACCAAATTTAATGAAATTCGTCGAAAACTGAAAAACTGTTCAGTTAAAGCGCTCTTCCGGTTTACTAGTTTTCTTGAAGCTCGGAATTTCGGCTACCTATTTAATTCTAATTAACATTATTTAGATGACAGAATTGTGAATAAAAGTTGTAGATGTTTGTATGTTTAGTGTACCTACGTAGTTTCAAGAAATCGTCTGAACCATTTCTGAGAATATCGCGAAAAAGTGAAAAAAAAAATCATTTAATAAAGTGGTAAAGTAAACGCACTTCCGGTCATGCGATTTTTTCAAACTCGAATTTCAACAACATATTTAATTCTAATTAATATTATTTAGATGACAGAATTGTCTAATAAACTGAAATAGTACTTTTGATAAAAACCTAACCTCACCCCTCTCCAAAAAGTGCCCTTAAATGAATTTTTCCGGAGAAATGTTACAAATAAAAGCTGTAGCTCATTGTAGTTGATATACTATGTTTGAAGAAAGTCGACGGAACCATTTTTGAGAAAATCGCAAAAAAGAAAAAAAAACCACTAGTAAAGTGGTACTTCCGGTATAGGAATTTTGACATATAACATACTGTCAGATCCCATGGTGAGACCTAAACGGAATATCAAGTTTCATCTTCCTACGGTTTTTCGTTTTTGAGCTATGCTGTTCACATACATACATACATACATACATACACACACAGACCATTTGCTAAAAACCACTTTCTTGGACTCAGGGGACATTAAAACGGATATTTCCGGTGAAAACTCGATATCGAAAATTTGACACGATTACAATACTTCCTCTTACTAGGAGTAAGAGAAAGTAAAAAAAAAAAATAAATAATAATGAATAAACAGACTGTTTGATGATTGGATGATATCCAAGATTTTAGAGAATCGATTAATGAGTGTACGAGCTAACCGCCCTATACCTGCTAAACCTTATTACATTAATTGTGAACCTAATTAACTTGGTGTCAAACAGATCTTAGGCATGAAATTACATATCACCATCCGTTCCTATCACCTATATAAACACTTGGATACATGGTTAATTATTTCCGGCATCCGTTATATAATTAACAACATATTAACTTTATATATCTAGCCACTGAAATATTATTAACAATATTTACAGTATTGAAATATTTATTAAAAATTTTGGCCATAAATATTGAAAAATCTTTGTGGAATCAATGAAATTTAATTTGCAAAGTCTTCTTCCGCTAAAAATAAATAAATAAATAAAATCCTGGAAAAATGTTACGAATACATTTATTTGTATGTGTGTGTGTGTGTGTAGAGTAATCGGAGTTTAAGGAAAATCGTTAAGGTTAAGATGAGATTCAAGTTCAGCTGAATTCCATAACTATGTAACTATAATTAATATTATGGATGTAATTATGTGTCTTCTTTCCTCAAACTGTAAACTTAATGAGATGGTACATCTTTATTCGCAAAAATATTTTTTTTCGCTTTGACAAAAAGATTTAAGTACAGCTTAAAATTAAATTTTAAATAAATTTTGTTACAAATATTTTCACCTAAAGCAGAGTTGTTCCCAAACCCTCAGATCACCCTATAGCTAATATTTCAAACATTAATTTAGGATATATTCTAGGCCATATATTTTAAAAGTGTGTGTGTGAACATAGTGTAACAACTACCAAAGAGAGAGAAGACAACCAAGGAGAGTAGAAAGAAGAGAAACGAACCCAACCACACTCTCGGACTGGAGTGGGAGAAACTGTATAAATACAGCGAAGGACAGTCCACAAAATGGACAGTTAAGAATAGTTCGATACAGTTCAATATAGTTCACTATAGTTCATCATCTCGCTAGTCACTTCGTGTGATTTTCTACTTTAACCATTCTCTATTGTAAAGCCCAGGCAGACTGTGTCTCTTTATTATTATACATAGTTAACCAGTTTAAACAAGTCTTCTTAAATCATCAACCAGACCCAAATTCTCTCCACCTAACACATCCATTATATTGAAGGGGATGATGTAACAGCAACCAAAGAGAGTAAAGAGTAGAGAAACAAACCCAACCACTTTCTCGGACTGGAGTGGGAGAAACTATATAAATACAGCGACAGACAGTCCATGGATATACAGTTAAACATAATTCAATACAGTTAAAGACAGTTCAATATAGTTCACTATAGTTCATCATCTCGCCAGTCACTTCGTGTCATTCTCATACCACTCTACTTTAACCATTCTCTACTGTAAAGTCCAGGCAGACTGTCTCTTTATTATTATACATAGTTAACCAGTTTAACTAAGTCTTCTTAAATCATCAATCAGACCCAAATTCTCTCCACCTAACACATCCATTATAATAGTAACTAAAAGCTTGATATATCAGTCTATCACATGCCCATCAGGGCCAGGTTTTTATTTTGTAGTGGTTATACGCAGGGACTTGTAACTGAGTTAAAGCCGTCTGAAAAAAATAGGCTATATTTTACTTTACTTAACTTGGTCGGAGTAAAGAGAAAGTAATAAAAATATAAATAAAATAAAACATAAAAAAGGTTGGTTTAGGCTGGGTGCCAAAGAAAAAAATCTTTTTAGCTTTAAAGTTAGTTTCTTCTATCAACGTTTCCTCACATTTTTGGCGTCCTTCCTCAGGTTCTGTCAAGAAGAGGTAGAGAGTCAAATGCATTTTAGATGCACAGATGTCCGAAACGTCGATAGAATAAACTATTAAGGTGAAAAGTTTTTTTTTTCTTTGGCCCCCAGCCAACCCAACGTTTTGCTTGTTTTATTAACAACATCCAAACGTAACTATGATTTTATATCTGGTATTTTATCCGCCGTAGCATGGCATATTCATTTTGTTACTGACCGGTTTTGGATTTTCATCCATTGTTAGAGTAAATTCACCAAGTCGTGTTCAGAGAATGAAGAGAGTTCACTTCAACGTAATATTTCTGTTACACTCACACTTGTTGCCTTGTTGGTTGTATATATGTGGGGAGGTTATAAGGTTATGTTTACGTGGTTACTAAGGTTATGTTAGTAAACACTCACACACACGCACACACACACATATATATAGTAACATAATCTTACAACCTCCCCACATACGAGTATATACAACCATCAAACCAAGTGTGTGTCTGTGTGTGTGTGTGTGTGTGTGGTGAACTGGCCACCCCTATTCTAGACAGATGCTTCATTAAATAATTGTGTTTATGAAATAATTGTGGCATCTGAAACATGCCACGGCATTCCTAGTTTCTCCTACAACTTCCCCTCAGCCTTGTTCATGCTGTTTCTTTCTTACAAGTGTCTTAATGTTTGTCCGAACAATACAGCTCCGGAATCGTAACTCAGAGCAATATCTGGTTGTGGTAATCGGGATCCAATTTTTTGTCAATCTATCTGCTCTTCATTGTTGTGGTTGTGGGTTGGTTCCGCAGAGCTGGAAAGCATCAGAGATATTTTCCATGATAGCCTCTGCTTCTTTTTATGGTCTTCAAAATCCATTAACCTTGGTAACATAACCTTGGTAACCGTAGCATCATAACCTTATAACTAACAAACCAACAAGTGTGAGTGTAACAGAAACATTACGTTAAAGTGAACTCTCTACACGAAGTTGGTGAATTTGTTCTGACAATGGATGAAAATCCGAAACCGGGTCAGGAACAAAATGAATATGCACGCTAAGACGGATAAAATACCAAATATTATCCAGCATTGCGGACACATCCACATATTATTTATATTTTAGAACATATTTGCTATCCACCTCCGAGCATATCAAATCGCCGCCAGCTGACGTAAAACCGGTCTGAAAATTAGGCAAGTACACTGCTAAAGGAATATAAGTTTTAGATATGCTGAATTTTTAAGACTTTTTACTTTTTTTTTAGTTTCTAATCATTAGAAATCAATTTTACGAATTGTAAAAGATATTTTCTAATTTTATTGATACATATTGTTTTTATATACTATTTATTAATATTTTATGAACAATATCTATCGTAAATACATGAATAAACAGTCATATATTCAATCTACATTGTAGTAAAAAGACATTAAACAAAGACTGAGGTAATGTAAACAACAAGTAGTGAATGTAAATAGCATTAAATTTCTGTCCTACATTTGTGTAAGGTTAAGGCCTTTTGCTTATTTATCTTAGCCTTAAACTCCTGTCAGGAGAAAGAAGAATTATGATGAATTTAAATATAAAGTAAAGCTAGAAAAAAATTGAAATTTATCAAGGAAAATTTAAAATCATAATATCCAAGAGAAGGAAGGTTTATTTCAATTCTATTTAGTCCCTTAGAGAATTGTCGACGGATCTCTCTTTCTTTAACTCTTTAAAAGAAAAAAAAAAAAGAGTTAAAATCAACAAATATTTAAATACTAATCAACTATAATGTTACTTTTTTAAATTTGTGTAATTTCATTATTTTTTAAGAGGTCAAACTTTTGCAAAATTCTAACCAATGAAGAATATTCATTGAAGCATTTTACTACTACAAGGATTTTATTTAATATTATTATTATACGTATGTATATAATTTCAAACTGATTTACAATCAATCAATATATTTGTGATTGAAACTTTATAAGTGAAGCCAATTCTCTGCACAAAGTTAGTGACGCAAAATCTGATAATGGCAGTGTAATAGAAATATTAAGGGAATTTTCGTTACACAACACAGCGCCAAAGTTTCCATGTGTTTCTTTTTTTTTATATAATGCGTCAAGGTGAAAAGAAATTTCTAATGTCCTCTAAAGCAGTGCACGCGTCAAGGTGAAGGTGAGGCCTGTCTTCCCCAAGAGCATTATTATTTATTATTCGCGAAAGGGGAGGGCAAAACCCCACGCCATCCAAAGCCCCCCAGGGCCCATATAGCTACCCCTAAAGAATAACAACCACTGGGACTAGAATACAAATCCAGGCCCAGGATTCAACCATCTAAGTTTCACAACAGACCGAACAAATCGGACCAAAACCTTAAAAGGACACAGCTTAAGATCCTCTACCGACATCCTATTCCGGCCGAAGTTCCTAAACCTAATCTCCTCACAACCCAAACAATTCGTCATCAGATGCATGGGTGTTTCTTCCTCAGTTTCACAAACTCTACAAAAGGGGTCAGGCACAAGTCCCATTATATAGAGATGCCTCCTTAAACCACAATGCCCAGTGAGGAATCCAACCAGATACCTGAGGGAGGTCCGTGAAAGACATCGGACCCCACTGCTCAAAGCTCCGTCCGGGCCCCCAATGAGCATTTTAGACTGCCGACAACCCACTACATAAGGATGAGTGCTGTGAGGTCATCCACGTCTGAAAGCCCGACAAACATGTGTCAGAAGACACACCAACAGCAGGCTCTGGACCAATGAAAGGGAGAGAGGCACCTAATTTGGCAAACCTATCCACCTCCTCATTCCCAAAAATTCCCATATGATCCCCAAGAGCAAAGGCAGCATCTTGGTGAACTGGCCACCCCTATTCTAGACAGATGCTTCATTAAATAATTGTGTTTATGAAATAATTGTGGCATCTGAAACATGCCACGGCATCCCTAGTTTCTCCTACAACTTCCCCTCAGCCTTGTTCATGCTGTTTCTTTCTTACAAGTGTCTTATTGTTTGTCCGAACAATACAGCTCCGGAATCGTAACTTAGAGCAACAACTGGTTGTAGTAGTCGGGATCCAATTTTTTGGCAATCTATCTGCTTCTTCATTGTTGTGGTTGTGGTTAGTTCCGCAGAGCTGGAAAGCATCAGAGATATTTTCCATGATAGCCTCTGCTTCTTTTTATGGTCATCAAAATCCATTAACCGAAAGTGTTAATTTACTGAATGGTATTTTCAATTTTTCCTAATTTTCTCGGAATCAGTTACAAAGATTTTCTTTAAGCTTCGTTTTTTAAATTTCTTTAAAAATACATCAGAAGCACTAGAGAATTCTAAATCAGTTAATGGAAAGTGTGACCCCTGCTTCTATCTGCTTCCATTCGCCCGAATCGTTAAGTTCTAGAATTGCTCCCCTGGAGTCCAGTATATCCAAATAGTCGCGCTGTTGGGCTTAAAACAGCTTTAAAGGCCGATTGGGAGTCAATGTAGAAGGATAACATTCATTTCCGAGCGTGTCCTTATCTCATTTAGCGCTGCCACAATGGTCCTAATCTCACCGTCGAAGTTAGTAGCCACTTTACCAACAGAGATAGAAAAGTTAAAGGCAGCGGAATACACGCCGAGTTCCTGTATTTTTTTACCGCTGCTCCGGCTTACTTGTCATTCAAGAGGTAATAATTCATTGGGATACCTTCTTTGTCCCTGCTTTGTTCTCCCTTTTGCGGTTTGATTCCATTACCCTTAAATGGTGGTTCACAAATGCCAATCAGGAACATGAGAAAAGTTGGGGGGGGGGGCTAGAATTAGTAGCAGACTCTAACAGAATAATGTCAGAAATATAACTATAAAAAAAAAACCGCTCTCCCTCCTCACAATAACTTTGCCGTCCAGCAAGATCCTGACACCTCATGGGCTCCTGAGGCAGTGATTTATTCAAAAGACTATCTTTAAAAGATGAAAGACTATTAAATTCCTCTATTTAGCAAGTTTAAACAAGTTATTCTTAAAATAAGTTCCTGTCAAATATAAAATATTCATAATAAATCTACTATTCATACAGAAACCTTCGCAGGTTGCAATTAGGTCAAATTAAAGGATAACAAATTTTTCTTGAAGCTAGTTTTTTTATTTTTTTTTTATTCTACTTATTTTTTAATTAGAAGATTATTTATTTTTATGTCAACATTATTACTTTAAAGAGAATAATGTTACTATTCTCATTTTATACTATTAACAGAACCGATCACTTGAAAATTTATCTACCAAAACACCCTCACACGCACATATATTTTTACAAACAATTAAGTTATATTTTACAAACAGTTAAGACTTAGTTGAACTTTGAAATACGTATGTAATATATAAAATGATGTTAATTAAGAGGATATCACAGAGAATTCTCTTGAATATATAATTAAGTAAGTATGATGTTACGAGTATTCATGTAAAATCTGAGAAATGTCCTAACTTGCGTATTAAACATAAATATGTTTTAAGCTATACAAAATAAATGACTCTTAAAGAACTGATGTTGTTTGTATTTAAATAAAATTTAATTTTATAAGTTGTAAAATATTTTATAATTTAACACCCACACACATTTTGAGAGGAAAACTATATAAATTTATAACCGTAAATGTAACATAAAACTATGAAATTTTATTGTGGAAAATAAAAATCTCGTGTGAAAATCTCCCCCTACATCTTCTCTTATGGGCAACGTCACTCGCCAGGTGACAAATTTTCTTGGAACTTGGAACGGGGTCAACACTTATAAGTGCACCAGAAGTGAAGATAGGGAGACATGTGCCCGGATCTCATAACATTCGCTCTCAAGAGTTATGGAGCGGAAGCGCTGTACAATGGACAGTGGTGGCGTAGACCTGACTAGTTAAAGCTAAACCAAAGGAACTGGCCAACAGTGACTGAAGGTAACCTACCTGGAGGAAATAACTGAAAGGAACAAACAGCGTTATCGCCAATTTAGTGAGTACAAATCCTAGTTTCACAAGTCGTCACGATTATTTTTCAAAACTATTCTAAGATGATCAGAATAAGTCTGAACCCACATAGCTAGAGGTCAGTCTATTGTCATGGTGTTAGCCTATTCGACCAGTACAACGATTCCTTCCTTTATTCAGTGTTCGCGATGGTACTTGTTGACTAATAGCGCTAATTATACTCTTTGCACAAGCTTTATTGGTTGTAGACATATGGCGCCCCACTTACGGCCATTCAGAAAAATCTCCCAACACTTTTTTTTATGGCCAGAAAATTTCTTGATAAAATTGTAATAATAATTAAAGTAAGTGAAAGTCATACACACCTTTTTTTTTTAATTACCAGGCGAATTGTTCTAAATCACAGAAAAATGATATGTAAATTTTTTTATCTTACATGCAAAAGGATTGCTAAAAAGAAAATGAAAATAAAAAGATTCATACATGGTTTTCCCAAGCTTGTATATTTACACAATTCTTTAGTATTTACAGGAAATACATAAAAACGTAACCAAGATCACCACTGGGCGAGATAACAATGTTATAGGGTGAACTAACGGAAAACTAATGAACGATATCCAACTCCTTGAAAACGAAATAGCTTTAACAGCAATACACACAAACAGACTGCCATTCGTATTTTCTATTAAAAAAAAAGTTTTATTTTTTAACATTATGAAAAATAAATAATATCCTAATTATAATTAAAAAAATAAAACTACATTAATGTATAAAATGAAAGTTAAACTATTTAAAAAAAAAAAACAAAAAAAAACTCTCTGAAATTGTACTGGAATTTCTAAGCCGATGTAATGAGTGTAGATTAATAACAGCACAAAAAAAAAGAATGTAATTTATAGCTATGACGTTATAATTTATAGGTAGAAATAATAACAGGAAGTAGAATTAATAGCGTCATCACCTTAACTCATATTAAATTTTCGCATAGCATTAATTATTTTAAAAAAGAGCAATCATATTTACAATTATATGAAATTTACTGCCTTTATAAAGGTCAAATAATGTAGAAAAGAAAGTCGTAAGATTGTCTTAATAATATAAATAAATTTTTGTCCGAGCTATAGTTTACGGCAAACTAATTCTAACTTTTTAGCGAAGGTCTGTGTGGTGTGTGTGTGTGTTTTGTGAAAAAAATAATTCAAAGACGAAAAATCGCGGGAAGCTGAAACTTGATATTCCATCTGATCGCCACCGCATCTGACGATAAGATTTTGGTAAAAGATTCATCAACCGAAAGTGCCACACTTCACTGAATAGTTTTTTTTTTTTTTAGTTCCCGGCGATTTTCTCGAAAATGGCTCCAATGATTTTCTTTAAATTTCGTTTACTATCTACATACATAATGATTATCCTTTTTATTTGAAGGATTTTTTTTTTCCGAAAAAATTGTGTTGGGGGTTCTGCAGGAGGGGAGTAACATTACTTTCCTCTGAACTAACTCTTCAAATTAATATAAGTCTACCGCCTACATAATATGAAGTTACATTAATGTGTTGTCTATCAAAAGATATGGAATCAAAAATTTTCTACAGCAGTTTCAACTTTGGTGAAGTTATTAAATTTCTTCCACAAAGAAAGTATGTCATGGACCAAAAAAAAAAATGGTAGCAAGATGGAAGGAGCTAAGTTTGGTAGACGTACAGGGGAAAAAATAGAAATATATATACTGAGATGACTCTCAAGAAACTGAGAGGTATCTCATACCTCGGGTGGGCTCTGTTAAAATAAAAATAGCAAAAATTAAAGAGTGAAAATATTGGAGTGGACTGTACATAATATAATATAATAGTTGAGCAAATGGGAAATTTAAATATTCAAAATTATATGGGAAAAAATAAATTTATAAAATAAATTACATAAAAACATAAATACTTTTTACTTATGTCTTATTTTTCTATGATGTAACAAATGTGTATGTATGTTCTAAATTCTTTATCCACGTCTTCACGAATGTTTGTTTATATGTAAGTTAAATATTATTTTTTTTAATTTTAAATTTTTTGTTTTGTTTTGTTTGTTTTTGTTATTATTATTCTGCATTTTATAGCATTAATGCATTTGGTTCCTCATTGTATAGCTTTTTAGATTAAAGCCTTGATAAAGAGAAGAAACTCTGTCGAAACGTCGGCATAATTGAATCTTTTTTTTCTTGACCGATCCTCAACAAAATTTCTTCATAACTTAATTGATCAACGGTCAACAAATTCTTTTATATAAATAATTATATTTAAATTTATGAATTTTACAGTAGAAACGTTTTGAACAATTTTTTTCAGTACATTACTTTTAGTAATTTTAATCCGAATAAAAAAATCACTTTCTTCTATCCTACAAGAAGATTCTTCCAAGTTAATAAGAAATTTTATCGAAATACACTCAAGTGGATATTTTTAATTAACTCTTATAAATAGGACAAGGAATAATAGAGAATGGTTTACAATAGACTTGCAGAACAATAGCGGTGGGAAGAAAGATTGTTTACAAAAGATTACATCAAATAGAAAATTTTGACTTTGGTTCTTGCTGTATGAAAAATGGTGTGAGAGACTGTTTCTTTGAAATTTCAAGAAAACCTGTTAGTTTAAATTTTTTCTCAAAATTTCTAAAATGACTTTCTTCAAATTTGTGAAAAACATAATACATTCTTCACATCGCGAAAAACATAATACATTTATTTCAAACCAATTTACATTTCTCCGATGAAATGATTTTTCCGAATGACAAAATTTTGTGGGAGCCAATTTTAGGATTAGGAAGCCGATAGAATTTTTTTGTGTGTAACGGCAAGAAAGAGAACACAATTCAGACCGAGAGAAAATAGACTCTCTCTGGTACTCCCTGACTGAAGCAGGCTAGAGTGGGAGAACCTGTATATAAGCCAGTGAGAATCTACGTAAAAGGATATATCTATCTATCAGATTCAACCATATACATCACACATCGTGTCATAACTCTACTCTAACCCTTTATTCTATAAAATCATAAGTTTGTGTAAACTTATAGTTATATCATAACAGTGTCTTCAGATTTCGTCTAATTAATCAATCCCAATTTCTCTAATATAATGGAGTTGATGAGGAGAGAAATTGGGATTGATTAATTTATTTATTTATTTTGCCAGAAAAAAAGATCAATACATCCTTAGTGGTAAGGTCAAGTTAGAATATAATTTAAATTCACGTAATTGTCAAGACAAAAACTTAATTTTAAAATATTCCTGTAATCTCATACTGCGAGTGAGCTAATAACAGTTTTTTTTTAACACTAGCTTGGAAACACTTCAAAGTATTATTTTTTATATTCGCTGGTAAATAATTATAAAGCGAGATGGACAAACTATGGAAGCTGGTACGAACTTTTGTCAACCTGTTTCTACTCTGGACAAGATTATTGCGCTTTCTGGTGAAATGATCATGAACTTGCGAAAAACATATAAATTGGCCTTCATTGCACTTTACGTTGACGAGGCATTGATAAATAAATATGGCTAGTAGTGTCATTATCTTCAATTTCTTAAACAAAGAACGACAAGATACTTTCGAGTCTAAACCCAAAGTGACTCTAATTGCCTTCTTTTGTGACCTAAATGTTTTTTTACATTCGGCAGCATTACCCCAAATTATAGTACCATAGAACAAATGGCTATGAACATACGCAAAATATGCCAACTTTAAAGCTTCCAAGTCAACCGACATTCTTAATTTTCGCAAGATATTCTTAATTAGACTAGATCTGAAGACACTGTTATAATATAACTATAAGTTTACACAAACTGCACTGAACTTATAATGATTTTATAGAATAAAGGGTTAGAGTAGAGTTATGACACGATGTGATGTATATGGTTGAATCTGATAGATAGATATATCCCTTTAGGTAGATTCTCACTGGCTTATATATAGGTTCTCCCACTCTAGCCTGCTTAAGTCAGAGAGTACCAGAGAGAGTCTGTTTTCTCTCGGTCGGACTTGTGTTCTCTCTCTCTCTCTCTCTCTTGCCGTTACATTGTGTTTTGTTTTTATCCTCTTTGAGGAAAGACGATATCCAAAGCCCCACTAGGCCCATATAGCTGATTCAAAGTTCGAAACCTTCTCAGTGCCAGCCTCCTAGCAGGGTTTTTCTCGTTACAGACAACACTTGTTTCCATCCAGTGAGCTTTAGGGTAAGAAATATTATGAACAGCGCTGTTGGACTTAATCTGGTATCTGCGCGTTTCAATTACAGCATGCCACGCACTGAGCTAATCCTGCTCCTTGAGTCTTTATGTAAGTAATGCAGGTTTTTATGGTACACCGCTATCAGGTAGTACATATTCAGGTAACTCCTAAAAGCACACAGCTAGGTAGAACTCTCATTAGCTACATTCATGTTTAAAGAAAATTCCAAATTCGATGAAAGTTTGTCCATTAGAATTGAAAAAAAAATTGCAATAAAAAAAAGTCTCTGTGAGACATTTTCCGTGATAACCTGCTTCTTATTGTAATCGTTTGTCAAACAGTATGATAACATAGATTTGCACAGAGCACTGAGTGTATCAACTAAATTAGCTCTGTGCAAATCTGTGTTATCACACTGTTTGACAAATGCATCCTGATAATGGGCGAACGCCGAAACCACAAAAAGAAGCAGGCCCTCACGAAAAATAGCTCTAATGCTTTCCAGGTCTGTGGAACAAACCACAGCGTTTTTTAATTAATACTTTACTTTGCTGTAACTATTTTGAACTATTTGTGGGTTGCAGCGACTAGTGGAGTGGCACATATTCACCTTAAAAATCATCTATAGTTGTGAATATCATTTATGATATTGTAAGGGTGTTGTGAGGAGATGTAGGTTGTTGCTTGATGAGTATAAATAACACCTTAAGATTTGGTTTAAGATATATAATTGATATATATGTATATGACTGACTGCCAAGGACTTTACACTTTGGAGTTTAGAACTGAACTCAACTGAACTGACAGACTGACGTGGCTAAAATGATATGAAGGAGCGATGTTAATCTGATGTGTAAATCAACAGAATGATATCTGATGTGTAAAACTGAATTCAATAGAGTGATCCTTGACTGTCTCTCTCTCATATATATATCCACTGACCCAACCTCTCCTCTCTGTGCGAGAGAGGCTGTTTCTCTCTGCTAGAGTGGATGAGTGGTGGGGGTAGTGAACCCCTTAAACCAAATCTTAAGGTGTTATTTATCACTCATCAAGCAACAACCTACATCTCCTCACAACACCTTTACAGTATATATCTAGTGCAGCATCAAGCCATTTATCCTATGTCAAAGATTTGAAGTAAAATTATTGTATTGGAAACCGTCTAAGTATATTTTTTTTAACTTAATTCATTTATTCAGAATTACAGTTAACATTTAAAACATTTTATACATATGTATCTGAATTAAGCATTGTAAACATAAGTTTTTTTTATGAGCTGAAATTTTCTATTCTTTATTTTTTTTTTTTTTAATACTTTTATTCTTTAGTTTATTATATGAATGCAATAATAAAAAAATCTATAATTTAATAGCTCTCTAAGAAATAAGATTTATCTCTATGATATCTTTTCAAAGAATAAAACTAAAAGGACAGTGAACAGAAGGAGTTTAATATCATAACTAACCATTTTATAATGCTTTCAAAGAATAGCTTGTAAATACATTTATGTATTTAAATAAAAAAAAATATATAAACTTACTATCTTACATTTAATTTTTTTTTTTTATTAATGACTATTTATATAAAATTTTATTAATAAATTATATTAGTAAAGCAGGCAAAAAAATAGAGTTATTCAAAGGAATAAATATGTCGTGGATTATAAAAATAGTTTTGTATTTATTCATTTGAAAAAACAATATTTTACAGCTAGTTATTAGTGTCATTGTAATTAGTGCATAAAAATTTTATTTATTACTGGTGATAAATTTTTAAAATTTATTACAAAAAGAGATTTATTCTGGGAAAGATTTTTTATATTCGACAAATGTAAAATTTCAGCATGAATGAAACTGGGAGACAGGATTTTAGCAACAATCATTAAAGATCAAATCTAGTATTATTGAATCCAATAAATTTGCTGTTTAGCCGCCGCTTTTTATTATACATAAAGAATAACATGTAACTCTTATATCAACAACTAACAAAGAAACTTAAGTTAGTTATACATCGTCTAGATATCCGTAAAGCCATCTAGAGACCAATTTTCACAGGAAAAAATGTTTCAAATAAAAATGATAGAATTATAATAAGCATATGCAGTTTGCATTGCAAGTTTAAAAAAAAAAAAATCGTTAGACCCATTTTCGAAAACAAAAATAGCGATAAACTGAAAAAGAAAAAAAAAAATCCGAATGCTGCCCTTTCCAGTTGATGTATTTTTCTTATCGGACACATAGTGGTACCTACATTGAAACAAATTCTTTTTTTTTTTAATTATATTTTTGCTTAACTCCATGGTATAGCTCGGCACGGCAACTTAGTTCTGGAACTTGTGGGCGGAGTCAAATGATATCACAGCTACTAGAAAGTTTTGGAAATGGGCGGAGCTTAACAGCCAATTGGGTGGCAGAACTAAGTTACCGAGCTGTACATTATTATTATTATTATTATTATATTTAATGCTCTGAGAAAAAAAATTAATAAAAAATACTTACATTAAAATTAATAAATTAATAAAGAACATAAATACAGAATTTCCTGTAACGGGTTTGGGCGACTTGAGCAATAAACGGTATTTATTAAGATCAGTATGTCTGGTTCGGTTGGAGATGTAAAAAGGAGCGTTTACAATGTTACGGAGAATTCTGGATTGTAGGGATTGGACTTTTTGGAGATTTGGGCGTTTGGTTGAACCCCATAGTTCTATTTCGTACGCCCAGATAGGCTTTAAAATAGGTGTAAAAATTAGTCTTTTGTTGTCTAGGGAGAGTTTTTAGATCTGTTGTACAGTAGTCTTTTAAGTTCTCCAAAGCGACTGCTTAGTTCGTCGTCTATGAGGATTCCATGTAAGTCTTCGGTCTAAGTAAAACCCAAAATAGCGAGCCACGTTGACCACTGGTAAGGGAATTAAGTTGTAAAAAAGTAAAAAGTAAAGTAATGCCTATTTTTTCAGGCGGGCTTAACGTCCAACTACCAAATTAGGTGTCGTAGACGGGGGCGGAAGCACCTACTTTACTATTAACATTTTTTAAACAAATATAAAATTTAGCAGTTATACGCTGGACTCGAACTGGGGACCTCCCACTTACAAGTCCATGCTCATAACCACTACACCAACACCCGCCCCGGAATTAAGTTGTAGTAGACTGGGGGAAGAGTAATGCGACGTAGAATGAAGGTAATGTTTTGGGACTTATTAAGTTTAATGACCCATTTTTTGAACCAATTTTATAGGAAGGAGAGGTGGGTTTGCAGATTTCTATCGGCTGTTACAGGATCATTATTGGAAGACAGGATAGCAGTATCATCTGCGTAGGTGAGAATGATGGTATCAGGATGTGCTGGGATGTTTCCAGTGTATACTGAATAAAGGATAGGGCCTAGAATGCTGCCTTGCGGCACTCCAGCTTCGGTATGATTGAAAGGAGAGCAAAGATGATCCGATTTGTACTTGAAAATACCTATCGGATAAGTAGGATTTTAGGATAAGATAATAGGTGGCTGGAAGGATGCCCTTAAGTTTCCAGAGCAGCCCGGGGTGCCATACTCGATCGAAGGCCTGCTTCACATTGAGGAAAGCCCCCAAACACCACTCCATCTTCTCAAAGGAGGATGCAATGGTGTCTATAACGCGGTGAGTTTGTTATATGGTAGAATGGTAGCGTCTAAATCCAAACTGATAGTCTGGGATAAATTGGAAACTTCAAGAATTGGTAGGATATGTTTAACGATGAGTTTTTCTAGTATTTTGACCAGGACAGAGAGTAAGCTAATGGGATGGTAGGATAAGGGGAGGTGTTGAGGTTTTTTTGGGCTTTAGAATGGGACGAATAATAGAGAACTTCCAAAGAATAGGGAAATAGGTGGTTCGGAGAATCGCGTTTTATAGGGAAGTGTGGAAGACCACGGGTTTTTTAGGAGGATTTCGAAGAATGGTTGGGGTTATGAGATCAAATCTGGGAGTTTTCTTTGGGGAGAGACGTTTTATAGCATATTGAACATCTGACGGAGAAAATGGCTTAGGTGAGAGGGAGAGAGGAAGGGAGGAGTCCAGGTCTTCTAGGAGAGATTCTTGGAACTGGGAGACAACCATATCAGTGTAAGGAGTGAAAACAGTGGATAGGTAAGAGGCAAAAACAGGGAAGCTTTACCCACGTCGGATGCAGCCCATGAGGCGTCATGATTGAGCCCAGTATTTACAAGTGAGATGAGATTCATAATTGGAATAAATAATCAAGGTTGTCTAGAAATAGTTAATCATAATTAAAATTCTTGTTTTGTAAACCCCAACTCCTGCTTTGAAAGACATACGAGACAATTTTAGCTATACTGACGACGGTGGATGAGAACAACAAAAATCTTCTGAGACTATTAGAGACCGCATGGCAGCTAAGCCAAAACTCCCACACAACAAAAGTAACCGTTTAACTTCTTCAAACATGACAGTTGCAACAAATCCACAAGAGGTTCGCTCATGATTTTGAATATATTCCAACAGAATGAGAAATATATTTCACTTAGCTTGCCAACAAAGGTACATGTTTTAGAAATACCCGGGTATTGAAACAGGACACACGTCTTTCTCTTAATCCAATAGTGTACAATTTAATTAATAAAATTTTCTTGAAAATGCAATGTTAATAATGTGTAGTTGGGCTGGCTATTAAAGAAAACTGTAGAAGGTTATTACCAGAACGGACTTGTGAGAATCACCCTCTGTCAAATCCAACAAAGCTTGTGCATTGCGAAAATTTAAAAAAAAAAAAAAAATCTATTTTGTAAAATCGCGTTTATGGTTAACCGTTTTTTCTGCAGAATTTGGAATTCAACCAACGCTTCTAATGTAATATGGATATTTTACGTTGGTGGTAATAACACAAACAAGAATAGTACAAACAGGAAAGAATAACGTTACCAGACCATCAGAACCAACAAAAACAGTAAATTTCTCGGAACAAATGTTTCAAAGAAAAAGCGATTTCTCTTCCTAGGAGCCTCTTCTACCAGCTCACTGTCCGATGATGCACAGTGTTGTCTACAACAAGAGAACGCTGATCGGAGGCCGGCAGTGCACCAAGAGAAGGCGCCAACGACCATAGATGTTGACGCGCCTTAAATAAAATAAAATAAAAAAATCTGATGTGAAACACTCACACAACTTTCTCTTACTCCAGTTCTCCAAAATTATAATTGACAAATTTTATAGTTTGTATAGCCAAATTTAATGAAATACATCGAAATCTGAAAAAAATTGTACAGTAAAAGCGGTGTTACTAATTTTCTTGAAACTCTGAATTTTGGCCATCAATTTATTTTTAATTAATTTTGTTTGGATGATAGAATTGTATAATCAACTATGATAGCATTTTAAAAAAAACATACCTCCTCCCCTCACCCCAAAAGTGCCCTATGAATGTTCTCAGAGAAATGTTTTCAATTAAAACTTGTAGATCTTTGTAAGTTTATATAGGAAGTTTCAAGAAAATCGTCGGAGCTATTTTGAACCGGCGAAAAAGTGAAAAAAAATCATTTAGTAAAGTGGTAAAGTAAAACGCACTTCCGGTTATCCGATTTTTTTTTCAAACTCGGAATTTTAACAACATATTTAATTCTAATTAACATTATTTAGATGACACAATTGTATAATAAACTGAAATAGTACTTTAGATAAAAACCTAACCCCACCCCTCCACTCCCCCAGAAGTGCCCTTAAATGAATTTTCCCGCAGAAATGTTTCAAATAAATGTTGTAACTCTTTGTATATGTAGTTGATATACCAAGTTTAAAGAAAATCTTCGGAGTTCACACACACACATACATACCATTTACAAAAAACCATTTTTTTTTTTGGACTCAGGGAACCTCAAAACGGATATTTCCAGTGAAAACTCGATATCGAAAATTTGGCACGATTACAATACTTCCTCTTACTAGAAGTAAGAGAAATGTAATAAATAAATAAAAGTGATAGATATTTATGTGTGCAGAAAATCGCTCAGCTGTTTTCAGGGGAATAATAAAAAAATCCATATAGTCGTGTGAGTGTTTCCCATCATATCTTCTTTGTTTCTTAAAAAATTTATATCAAATCGAACGACATATTCGGTAATTATCAGCGCATGTTTTTTTTTTATAATTTATGGCGTGAGGCGTGTCATTGGCGCCCGGAGCTTTCTCAGTGCACAGCCGGGCCATCGAACAGTGTTCTCTCGCTACAAACAACACTCTCTATCACCGAACAGTGAGCTGTAGAGGTTCCTGGGAAGAAAAAAAATCTAAGGGTTAAGCACTGCACTCGAACCCGGGACCTCCGCGTGGGAGTCCAACACGCTAACCACTGTGCTAAATATACCTTCCCTATCAAAGCATCTGAAAAATCTTTATAACGTATAATACGCTACTTTTTTGTTAAGTTTTGTATAGTTTTATTATTTCTTTAATTCTTTAGAAGCTCTACTGAAAAATTTCTCGATATAAAGGTAAAATTAAGAAAATTTCTCTACTTAGTAGAATCATCTAGCTAAAAATATAAAAATAACATTTCAATAAATTGTTTGAATAGAAAAAAAAAAAACAAAATAAATAAATAACTTCCGGTAAATAAAATCCTAGAAACTATTTCTAGTATAATAACATAATAACACAAGTATAGTTAAATAGTAAATGAAGAGATTTATCCCTCCCCAAAGTGACTAGTAATGCCAAGAATTGAGTCAGACCATACAAGTTGCAATGTTCATGTTTTGCGGCAGTTGGTTTACATTCATATATATTTTGTACATTACATTTACCAATGTAAATGTACAACCTAGAATAACACAAAATTTATTACAACTTGTTGTGATAAAATTATTATATCTTTTTTGGATGTTTTATTTATATTTATTTATTTATTTATTTATTTTGTTTTATATAAATTAATCATTTCAGATTTGGCAAAAATATATTAAGGAATTGACGAGTTTTCGTAAATAATTGTTGAATCATTTCTTACTTACCATTTAAGCATTAATTGGAAAAGTTTTAATAAAATCAAATTTTGCGTAATTGATTTTTACCGGAAGGATATTATATTTTGAGGTTTTAAGATTTGGTCCCTCTCTCTCTCCTCTCTCTCTCTCTGAATATATAGATATATATATATATATATATATATATATATATTATATATATTATATATAATATATTTGTACTGTTTTCTTTTTACTTTCTCTTAGTCCTAGTTAGACGAAGTATTGTAATCGTGTCAAATTTTCGAAATTGAGGTTTCACCGGAAATATCCGTTTTGAGGTCCCCTGAGTCCAAAAAAGTGGTTTTTAGCAAATCATGTGTGTGCGTGCGTGTGTATGTGTATGTGAACAGCTCAAAAACGAAAAACCGTAGAAAGTTGAAACTTGATATTACGTTTAGGTATTACCATAGGATCTGACAGTGCGTTATCTGTCAAAATTCCTCAATCGGAAGTACCACTTTACTAGTTGGTTATTTTACGTTTTTGCGATTTTCTCGAAAATGGCTCCGACGATTTTCTTTAATCTTGGTGTATCAATGACACATACAAAGAGCTACAACTTTTATTTGAAACATTTCTCCGGGAAATTCATTTAAGGGCACTTCTGAAGGAGGGGTGGGGTTAGGTTTTTATCTTAACTGCTCTTTCAGTTTATTAGACAATTCTGTCATCTAAGTAATGTTAATTAGAATTAAATATGTTGTAGAAATTCCGAGTTTGAAAAAATTTGATACCCGGAAGTGCGTTTGTTTTAACACTTTACTAAATGATTTCTTCAGTTTTTCGCGATTTTCTCAAAAATGGCTCGGACGATTTTCTTGAAACTTCTTATATAAACTAAAAATGCAAAGATCTACAACTTTTATTTAAGATATTTCCCTAGAAAAATCATTTAAGGACACTTCTAGGGGAGGGGTGGGGTTACAGCTTCCTGTAAAGTGGTATTACGGTTGATAATATACAATTCTACTATCCAAACAAAATTAATTAGAATTAAATAGATGGCCAAAATTCCAAGTTTCAAGAAAATTAGTAAGCCGGAAGTGCGCTTTGACTGAACAGTTATTTTTTCAGTTTTCGACGAATTTCTTTAAATTTGGTACACAAACTATTAATATTTGTCAATTTTATAATTTTGAGAACAGGAGTAAGAGAAAGTTGTGTGAGTGTTTCACACTAGATTTTTTTTTTATGAGTGAACAATATAATTCCTAAGCAAAAAATCGGAAGTTCCAACATCGTATTCCATTTACGTATCACAACTGGATGTTTTTTTTTTCGATAAACCTGGCAACGAGTTTACTGTATGTAAACTAGGTATACGTATAGTAACTTCAATACGTATAGTAACTTCAAGAACGTATAGGTTCTTGGTTGAAAGCTGGGAGAGTCATCAAGCTTTCATTAAAGTTTTCATTATAATATCATAGTGTGCATGCACTACACATAAAATAATATTTCAAGTATTACAACATTTTCAAAAAAGTTCTATTTTTTTGAAGAATATGTATCAAACAGCACAAGGGTGATGAGAAAAAAAAAACCTATAACGCAACAGGCTTGCCAGACGGCTTGTGGTAAGCACGCCGCAGTTATCTCCTTCGCTACCTAGGGCGCTAGTAACTGTAGCTTCCCACTTTTTATCACGATGCTAGGCCAATATCGACTTTGCTCTCCCGGGAATCGAACCCTGAATTCTCGCGCGAAAGGCAAGTGCGCTAGTGATGAGAAAACATTGTGGAATATTTTCAACCCCCTAAGTTTTCTTTCAAAATTGATATATGCGATAATAATTGCATTGTAGAATAAATAATAAAAAAAATAAAAATAATAATAATAATAATAAAAAAATCCTTTAAGATTTCAACGTTACAATGTTTTACTTCGGCTATCCATAAAAATAGTAGTGGAGATTTTATTATTAGTATCTCTGGAGCGGCCTTTTGTGGAGCGTTCTATATCAAAATCAAGTGAGCTTGAGCAAATTTGAATTTAAATTTACTGAGAGACCCCCACCCCAATGCTCCTCTAAAATCGTTTTTTATTTTTTTCAGAAAAATGTTTCAAATAAAAGTGATACCTTTCTATACCCATGCAGCAAGCATTCCAAGTTTAATGAAAATCATTGTGACTGCTTGGGAGAAAATTTCAAAAAAATCTCAAAAACTTATTTTGTAAAAGCACACTTCCGGTTAACCGATTTTCTTCAAATTTGGAATTCTATCAATGCTTCTAAAAGTGTATTAATATTACGTAGGTGGTAAAAACCATATATTATACAGAAGTGGTACTTTAGAGGAAAGCATAAAGCTTCCCTAAAAAAATCAATAGTTCCTTTCATATTGTGCCACAAGTTGAAAGGCCTTAGGCCTCCATTACTTGGGCACACCCCGATTCCATTTGCGACGGAGGCTAAGTACCTTGGTGTTACTTTCGACCGAAGACTCACTTGGAATCAACACATTGGCAAAATTTCTCACAGAGCCGATGCGTCATTTAATAGGTGCAGACGACTTTGTGGGAGAAACTGGGGCTTGCGCCCAAGTTTGTCACTATGGATCTACACTAGGATCATCAGACCCATGGTTACATATGAGTCGGTAGTATGGTGGACCAAAACGTTGCAGAAGGGGGCAGTGGAAAGGCTTGGTGGGATCCAAAGGCGAGCATGCCTGGGTTCCACGGGGGCCATAAAGACCACCCCGACTGCGGCGTTGGAAGTCCTCCTCAATCTGCCACCATTACACATTCTCGTTCTAGGCGAAGCCAGAATAGGAATACATAGGCTCCTGCAGGGGCCGCCTCCCATCACCTCTAGGCATGATCGTAATAACCAGAGGTTGATTGAGGAAATCAAGGCGGACTATCTTCTGGGGATGCCAACGGATAGGATGGTTCCTAAGTATTTCTTCGAAAGGAACTTCCATATTGTCATACCGAGCAGAGGCGAATGGGGCTGCGACCCACCCCTGTTCGGTAACTCGATCTGGTATACAGATGGATCCAAAACTCCGACTGGGGTCGGAGCTGGGGTCTACGGGGGCAGGCCTAAAGTTAAAATTAAGGCCAGCCTAGGGAAGTACGCCACGGTCTTTCAGGCTGAAGTCGTGGCGTTACAACTCTGCGCTAGGGAGATTATAAGGCAAAGGATAGTGGGTAGAAGAGTGGCCATATACTCCGACAGTCAAGCAGCCCTGAAGACACTTTCCTCACACCAAATAGTCTCAAGACTGGTGTGGGACTGGCTACTTGCCCTCACCGAGGTGGGTACTCGTAATAAACTGACACTCGCCTGGGTGCCGGGACATGCGGGGTTCCTGGGCAATGAGAGGGCGGATGCCCTAGCGAGGGAGGGTTCGCAGGATACCTTTATAGGCCCCGAACCCTTCTGCGGCTTGTCCAGGAGTCTCATCCAAACTTCTATCAGGGGTTGGATAGAAGATCAGCGTCTGCGTTGGTGGAGGGAACACCAGGACAGAGGCAGGCAAAGCTCTTCATTAAAAGACATTTGCCTAAATTTACCAGAGACCTACTGAGCCAGACCCGAAGGGATATAAGGTTAATTGTGGGTCTACTAACAGGGCATTGTAGGCTGAATAGACACATGCACCACCTACAACTTGCGGATAGTGCGGTATGCCGATTCTGCAAGGTAGAGGAGGAGACCCCGGCGCACATCCTTTGTGAGTGCGCCGGCCTGGCGAGGATTAGGTTTCTTCAATTGGGGACGGGCAATCCCGAAGCTGAAAGCTTCATGACGGAGCCGCTCTCAGCTTTGCTAGGATTGATTAGGAGGGCAAAGCTGGGGGCTGTTCTGTAACTTAAGGGGATCCACAATAGACCTCGATTGTAGGTCGCAGTGGAATGAGCTCAAACCCCCCCCCCGTTTCTATTCTATTCTAAAGTGTATTAATATTACGTAGGTGGTAAAAACCACATATTATACAGAAGTGGTACTTTAGAGGAAAGCATAAAGCTTCCCTAAAAAAAATCAATCTTCCGAGAAAAAATATTACAAATAAAAGTGAGATTTATTTGTGTCTGTAGATAATATACGAAGTTTAATGAAAATCGCTGGTGCTGTGAAAAACTAAGAAAAAAACATTCAATAAAGTCACTAAGTAGATGGATCATTAAGTAGACATTGTGGACATTGTGGGCACCTTCTCTCTCACCAGACTTTATAGTTTAAATTTAAACCAACTGAGAGGTCCCCGAAATCCCCAATAAAATCAATTTATTTGGAAAAAAATGTTTGAAATAAAAATTATACTTTTTTTAATCTGTGCAGTGAGCATTTTAAGTTTTAAGAAAAGTTTCATTTACAATGAAATATCTCTGATATACTTAACATTTAATAGGCTTTATAGAAATTTGGAATAATCGGCTTTTTTTCTTTTTTTTTTTTTTTTTTTTTTTTTTTTTTTTTTTTTTTTTACTTTTATTTGAAATTTACACCTGCACTCGTACAGTACAATAAGTAAATATGCTGCGTGTATAATAAAAGTGGCGTGGCAATCATGAATGATGATCATCCAGTGATGACCATCATTAGTCTACCAGTTGGTCACGGGGCCAACGGCGCCTCAGCCGTCTTCGGGGGTTGATGGGAAGTGTGGTTGAGAATAGGTTTGCAGCTAAAGGATTAGGGTGAGATGATAGTTTTTGGTGGAATTTGTTGTAGCGGGTTTTAGCAAGTTCTGGTATAAATGGAATGTTGAATGTTGAGGTCTGTGTGTATGGAGTGGTTACTGACATAAAAAGGAGCGTTTACAATGCGGCGGAGTATTTTAGATTGGAGTGTTTGTAATCTGTTGATGTTAGATCGTTTAGCTGTCCCGTAAAGTTCAAGTCCGTAAGTCCATATTGGAGCAAGAAGGGAAGTATACAGTCGACGCTTGTTCTGTAGTGTTAGTTTTGAGGTTTGTCAAGTAGTCTAGCAAGGAGTTTGTATCGTTTGTTTAGTTCAGCCCGTTTAAGTCTCGTATGAGGGTTCCAAGTTAGTCTTTTGTCTAGGTGCAGTCCAAGGTACCGCACATGGTCGGCTGGTGGGATAGGAGTGTTATATAAGAAGACAGGTCCAAGAGTTGTTCGTTTGAGTGTGAAGACTATGTATTTGGATTTGTTTGGGTTGATTTTTATTCGCCATTTTTGTAGCCAGGGTTCTAGTGAGTGAAGGTGAGATTGTAGAGAGCGGATAGCGAAGACAGAATCAGTATGTGTGGAGAGAATGGCAGTGTCGTCAGCGAAGGTGTATATGGAGGTGTTGGGATTTGTAGGTAAGTCGGCTGTAAAGATTGTGTAGAGAAGAGGAGCTAAGACGCTACCTTGTGGTACACCAGCAAGGACAAGAAAAATAGATGATCGAGAAGAGCCTTGAGTTACTAGGAAGAATCGGTCTGAGAGATAGGATTTGAGTATAAGATAGTATGTGCTTGGTAGAATACTCTTAAGCTTCCATAGCAAACCCTTGTGCCATACTCGGTCAAAGGCCTGTGAGACATCCAAGAATACTCCAGCGCAGAAATGTTTAAGCTCCAGTGATGTAGCGATGGTGTCCACAACGCGATGGGCCTGCTGGATTGTAGAGTGGCAACTGCGAAAACCAAATTGATGATTTGGGATAATTTCAAGGCCATCAAAACTTTCTTGTAGGCGTGGTAGGAGGAATCTTTCAAAAATTTTGCCTAGAATCGAGAGGAGGCTGATAGGGCGGTAAGAAGAAGGTAGATGCGTGGGTTTTGAAGGTTTAGGTATCATACAGATAGTGGAGAATTTCCAAAGAATAGGATAGTAGGTAGTTCTCAGTATTGAATTGTAGATGGTTGTAAGGAAGACTATTGCTTTTCTAGGAAGTTGAAGGAGAATGTGTGCTGTGATTAAATCATAACCTGGACTCTTTTTAGGGGGAAGATTGATAATGGCCTCCTTGACTTGCTTGGGTGTGAATGATTTAGGATGAAGAGAAACTGGTAAAGGAATGTCCAAGTCGGTATTGACGTCTTGGGTGTGTTGTAGATTTTGAGTGTCAGGATGTGGGGTGAAGACGGAAGAGAGGTGAGCTGCAAGTAAGTCAGCTTTTTCTTGATCAGATTTGGCCCAGGAGTTGTCAGCAGAACGGAGAGGGGAGGAGGTTTGTTGAAATTTTAATATTCGTCGGGTGACAGTCCGGAGTGAGTTGTCGTCAGTAGTAAGAGATTTTGTATAGTTAGCATATTGGGTGTTATAGTATTTTTGAAGTTCGTTTTTAAGCTGTCTTGCAAGATGATTGAAATTTTGTTTGTGGGAAGGATACCTAGTTCGCTGCAAGAGATCTTGCTCGTCGCTTTTGAGTTATAAGAGTGCGGAGTAGGACAGGTAAGTTATAAGGCAAACGTTCTGTCCGTTTAGTTGTACAGTATGAAGTCGCTTGCCATATGCTTTGCTGTATGGCAGCAGCGAAGTTGTCAACAGCATCGTCTAGTTGTTGGGGTGTTTTAAGAGCTGTTTTAAGTTCAATTTGTTGTTCGAGTCGGTCTCTAAATAAGTCCCAGTGTATCGGTCCATTGAGCAATGTAGGTTTTGGAGGGGATGGTTTGGAGTGAATATCCATTGTAAGTATGACGGGGCTGTGGTCGGATGATAGGTCATCTAAGGTGAATGCGTCAGTATGGAATGATGAAATGTTGGAGCAGATGAAAAAGTCAAGCAAGTCAGGTCGTTTATTTAGAGCAGTTGGCCAGTAAGTTGGTTGAGAAGGAGAGATGTAGGATAAGCTTGTTTGGGAGAGTGCATTGTAGAGAATGCGTCCTCTTGGGTTTGCCACACGACTACCCCAGCGAGGATGTTTCGCGTTGTAGTCACCACCACTCACAAAACGGGAGCCCAGTGATTTGAAGAAGGATAGAAATTGATTGTGATGAATTGTTTGGTTAGGAGGACAGTATACGGCAGCAATGTTGTAATGGAAGGGTTCGCTATGGAGGGAGACCACAGTAGGCTGTATGTAGTTAGTGGCATTGTAAGGAATGAAGAAGTGGGATAAAGAGTTTCTTATAAGGATGGCTGAGCCGCCATGTGCAGTGCCGTCAGGGTGGTCAGTTCTATATAGTTTGTAGCCAGTGATGTAGAAGCGTGTTCTTTCCGTGAAGTGCGTCTCTGTGACTAGTGCAATGTCTATTCGTCTTTCGTGTAGCAGGATATCTAGTTCTTGTCTGTGATTAGTTAGTCCATTTGCGTTCTATGGTGATA
This sequence comes from Triatoma infestans, assembly GCA_011037195.1. Classification (NCBI taxonomy): domain Eukaryota; kingdom Metazoa; phylum Arthropoda; class Insecta; order Hemiptera; family Reduviidae; genus Triatoma; species Triatoma infestans. The sequence continues at coordinate 75,807 of JAAEAF010002401.1, forward strand.
GAGTAATTAGTAAGTGGCATTAAGGAGCGAGGCGAGGAAGTAGAGTGTTGACAACGGTGGTTAGTAGAGTTACGAGAGGAGTGAGGAGAGTTTTGAAATCAGAGAGGAAAGAATTTAGTAAAGTGGTGATGTCAGATGAAGAGGATTGGAGAGGTGGCTGAGGCGGCGGTGGCCCCGCAACAACCCTGGCATAAGACGGGTGAGTGTTGGTGGCTGAGATGTTGTTCCTCTGGGTCTGTGGTTCAGTATTCCTAGGAGTGCCAGAAGCAGCTTGTTGTCGATTGGATGTAGACGTAGTGGCTTCTCTGATGGCTGAGCGATGGTTGATGCCCAGTGGGGGTCGCCTTCGTGATCGTTGGAGTTCTCTGTGTACCATACATCCTTTGTAGTTAGCGGGGTGTTCTCCGTGACAAAGAGCGCATATGGGAGGTGTTGTGTTGTGTTTGCCACATTCCTGTGTGAGATGTTCACCGGCGCACTTAACACATCTTGGACGATGCTGACAATAGCTTTTTGTATGGCCGTATTCTTGACAGCGTTTACACTGCACAATTAGTCTCTGTTTGTGGGGTTCCTCGACCTTAATTTTGGTGTAGCATAACAGTTCCAGGTCAAAAATATCTGTATTGTTAGCCTTCGGCTCTAGATCTACGAAGAAAAGAGGCAATGTTTGTTTGGAAACTGGGTGAATAACCGGTGCGACATTGCGGGTAATATGCCCATGTTTCGCCAGTTCTTGTTGAATTAGCTCAGGAGGTGTTGACTGATGCAGGTATCTTATCACGACACGATAAGCTTTTTCCTCTTCAAGTTGATAGGTGTGATACTCAGCTTTTTTGTCTTTGAGGTAATGTATAATCCCTCTGTAGCTATCTATTGTTTTGGCGTGAATAATGAGGTCAGCTGCTCGCGCCTTGCATGCGAAGCTGTTTGGTCCTGTTATTTGGCTAAGGGCTTTGCATAAATCAGCGTATCTTGTAACATTTTTTAAGTAAATCGGTGGTGGTTTTGGGATACGCTGAGGCCCTGGGGGTGCAGATGTGGTTTCCATTTCATCTGGAACAGCGAGTGGGGAAAATGGGTTGTAGGTTGGTACATCCGGAGCCACCATTGTTTTATTCGTAGTATTCCCAATTATGGAATTTGGCTCTGAACTTGGACCTGGTAGTTGTCTGGCATTAAGTAACGAAGGTTCGTTTGCTATAGGAGCTATTGTAGGTCGGATACTTTTCTTATTGGATTTTTGTTGTGAGTTGGATTTTCTTTTTATTGGTTTTGTAGGTATTGATGAAGTGGATTCGCTGTCCGTTGAGGAGCAGCTATTTGTGACTTCGCTAGGTTTCATCATCGTGAGTTAGAGAATGTGGCAAAAATGAAATTAAAGCTTGCGAAAGAGGAAGGTTATTAATTAAAACTAGGAAGAGAATTAGAAAAAAAAAAGCAGAAAATTATTTACACAATATTTACACCTTATTTCCAAGGGAAGAGATATATAAATGGTGCATTTAAACAAGTATTATATTTACAATTGTCTTAAATCTTAATAATATAACAGTAAACAAAAAAAAAAAAAACAAGAGTCAAAAATTACTCACACACTAAATGAGGTTAGTTTTTATAGCAGCTAATTGTCACTTCTCCAAACAAAAAACACGAAAAAACTTGTGTTAATTCACTTGCACAAAAACAATGTCCATAAAAAGTGTTTTCAATTTATAATAACAGTCACTGGTTTACACACTTTTAAACTTTAAAATTATGAGAATAATGCAGACAAAAAAATTAGCAGTTTGTTTACATTGGCAATCAGCTGTGTTTTCTTCTTTTTTTTTTTAATATCAGAAATTCAACAATTTATAAAACTTTCAATATAAGCACAAAAAAAGGCGGCATTATAAAATGGGGTCCCTGTCAGAACACAAATCAGTTTTAAATAAAAAATACAATAATAATAAAAAAAAAAAAGCAAAAGAGCCTCCACTTATAGCAGTAATAATTCAGTGTTGAACGCAATAAAGTGAAACACCACCAGCATCTGTGATGCTGGGTGAAGATTAGGAACGCAAATAAGTTAAGAGTGGAATGGAGTGCTGCTATAAACAGATACTTTAAGTGACTATCAATACAAACAGTTATCTCTAGTAGCGAATATAAATTATGCATTTTTCTAGGTTTTAAAATTAATAGAAATTCAAATGTTATTATATATAATTTTTTTTTCACCTATTTCTATTATATATAAAAATAAAAATTAGAAAATTCCTATGTAAATAATCAAAATTATTAACACTACAAAACAAATAAATCAAATTACTAGATACTTAACATTCCAAACTAACAGCCAATAAATTATAATTTAAAATCTGATTTATTAAATGTTTATGAATTATAACAGTTTTAAAAATACATAATATTTTGTTTTGCTTATTTAGAGAGGTATTTTTTACCAGAAGGTACTTTTTGAGTGCATTATTTTTTTTTTTCCTGCAGCTATTCATAATGTGATAATTATTAAATCAAAACTTTATGAATGAAATTAACTTTTGCTCACAAGTGACAAAAAGTAAAAAAAAAAAAAAGCAGCCATTCTATTCTACAACTCTAACCAGCCCGATATCTAGCGGTAATACGCCAAAACAAGAACGTATTTCATAACAAATACCAGATACAAGAGATTTAAAGTTATAAGGAAGGGTGTAAGGTTACAAAGAGAAGGAGTAATTGTCTTTGAATTAATGTACATTCTCAGTAATTGTACCTTTTATATTTTTTTTTTAATGCATAAAAGTTACAAGCTAAATTAATGCGGTTGCAGAAAAAATTTAATATTTAAAACGTGAAGTAGAATGAAACAAGCTAAAAAATTAGTTGGCTGGGGCCAAAGAAGAAACTTTTTATTTTTTTAAAAAATGCATTCGATGTCCTTTGGTGTCCTTCTTCAGGAACTATTAAGGAAGAATGGAGAGTTAAACGATTCTCTCTCCATTTAACGAATGGAGGTATTCGAAACGTCGAATAAACTTTTTTTAAAAATAAAAAGTTTCTTCTTTGGCCCCGGCCAACTAATTTTTTAGCTTGTTCAATTAACAACGGCCAAACATAAATATTGTTTACAGTGATGTAAATTGTTTTTTTTTACATACTTGTTCAGATCAGCACCTGAATCGAGTAAAATAAAGCAATACTTTACCCAATGTTTGGGGCCATGTAGACCACCCCGACTGCGGCGTTGGAAGTCCTCCTTAATCGGCCACCATTACACATTCTCGTTCTAGGCGAAGTCAGAATGGGAATACATAGGCTCCTGCAGGAGCCGCCTCCCATCACCTCTAGACATGATCGTAATAACCAGAGGTTGATCGAGGAAATCAAGGCGGACCATCTTCTTGGGATGCCAACGGATAAGATGGTTCCTAGGTATTTTTTAGATAGGAACTTCCATATTGTCATAACGAGCAGAGGCGAATGGGGCTGTGACCCACCCCTGTTCGGTAACTCGATCTGGTACACAGATGGATCCAAAACTCCGACTGGGGTCGGAGCTGGGGTCTACGGGGGCAGGCCTAAAGTTAAAATTAAGGCCAGCCTAGGGAAGTACGCCACGGTCTTTCAGGCTGAAGTCGTGGCGTTACAACTCTGCGCTAGGGAGATTATAAGGCAAAGGATAGTGGGTAGAAGAGTGGCCATATACTCCGACAGTCAGGCAGCCTTGAAGGCACTTTCCTCACACCAAATAGTCTCAAGACTGGTGTGGGACTGCCTACTTGCCCTCACCGAGGTGGGTACTCGGAATAAACTGACACTCGCCTGGGTGCCGGGACATGCGGGGTTCCTGGGCAATGAGAGGGCGGATGCCCTAGCGAGGGAGGGTTCGCAGGATACCTTTATAGGCCCCGAACCCTTCTGCGGCTTGTCCAGGAGTCTCATCCAAAAACTTCTATCAGGGGTTGGATAGAAGAACAGCGTCTGCGTTGGTGGGAGGGAACACCAGGACAGAGGCAGGCAAAGCTCTTCATTAAAAGACATTTGCCTAAATTTACCAGAGACCTACTGAGCCAGACCCGAAGGGATATAAGGTTAATTGTGGATCTACTAACAGGGCATTGTAGGCTGAATAGATACATGCACCACCTACAACTTGCGGATAGTGCGGTATGCCGATTCTGCAAGTTAGAGAAGGAGACCCCGGCGCACATCCTTTGTGAGTGCGCCGGCCTGGCTTAGGTTTCTTCAATTTGGGACAGGCAATCCCGAAGCTGGAAGCTTCATGACGGAGCCGCTCTCAGCTTTGCTAGGATTGATTAGGAGGGCAAAGCTGGGGGCTGTTCTGTAACTTGAGGGGATCCACAATAGACCTCGACTTTTGTAGGTCGCAGTGGAATGAGGCTCCCCCCCCCCGCTTCTATTCTATTCTACCCAATGTTTGACAAATAACATGGGAAACTATTCAAATAAAAATCAATGGCGATTGTCGTACCTTTAATCTCTAGATATTAAAAGTAATTTTTAATCAGTAGAAGATTAGAAGAAAATATGATAGCAATTTCAATTAAACAAATTTTAAGATTTGGATGAATTTGCTGATATATATTTATTTTAAAAGTACAGAAGAGGTATTTAAATTAATAATTTGTTCTACTTTTAAAAGCGCAATTAACAATTAATTAAATATAGGAAAACATAATATAATTTTGCCTAACTTTAACCCTAGTTATACGTTTCTAATGTAACGTTTCCTTTGTCAATATGGACAACGTTCTCTTAGAACTTAAAAAAAAAAAAAATCTAATTGTAGAAATAATTAAACATTACTAGATAGAATTAAAACAGACTGTTCTAAGGAGAAAAATCAGGAAAATACTCACAGAATGTGTGCTCTGCTGCAAGTCTCACAATAATAATTGAAAAGTTTTCTTCAGCGTTAAAATTTTTATGATTACTTGCCAATAATGTTACCTAGATGGTGGGAACCATATATCATACTGATATGTTTTATTAAGAGATAAGACTAACGTGTATTTACTTCACCAGAACCTGTCTAAAATGAATTTTTCCAGAAAATGATTTATAAAAGTAAAAAATGAGTGTGTTATCTGTAGAGTAAGTAAAGCTCTTCGAATTTAAAAAAAAAAAATCATTGGAACGAAATACGTATCTTGTGTGATACACTGAATCGATTACTTAGTTTTCACAATCTTCTTATAAGTTATCTTCAAACTTAGGCGCCACAATAGCTGATTGTTGGAGATTGTTGGATAGCGATTATAGAAACACTCGCACAACTTTCTCTTACAGCAGTTCACAAAACTGTAATTGACAAATTTTATAATTACTGTACCAAATTTAATGAAATTCGTCAGCGGGTTATTATAGGGTAAATCTACAAAACTGAAAAAAAAAAATGTTCAGTAAAAGCGCACTTCCGGTTTACTAATTTTCTTTGAAACTCGGAATTTTGGTCATCAATTTATTTCTAATTAATTAATTTTGTTTGGATGATAGTATTCCATAATCAACTATGATAGCACTTTAGAAAAAAACATAACCCTACCCCACCTATAAAAGTCCCCTTAAATGACTTTACCAGAAGAAATGTTACAAATAATAGTTAAAACATTTTTTTTATGTGTAGTTCACATTCTTAGTTTAAAGAAAATCGTTTGAAGTCGTTTTAGAGAAAATAGCAGAAAACGGAAAAATACTTCCTAGTAAAAACGCACTTCCGGAATTTTTTTTTAAACTTGGAATCTCAACAACAAATTTAAAGGTAATTAACACTATTTAGATGATAGAATTATATAATAAACTGAAATAGGACTTTAGAGGAAACTGTAAACACCACCTCTCACCCAAAAGTACCCTTAAATGAATTTTCCCAGAGAAATGTTTTAAATAAAAGTTGTAGCTCCTTTGTATATGTAGTTGATATACGAAGTAAAAAACATTCAGTAAAGTGGTTGACGAAAGAGATAAATTCCGGTTGAGGAATTTTGCCGGATATCCTACTTTCGGTTGCCATGGTGATACCTAAATGGAATATCAAGTTTGAACTTTCTACGATTTTTTTTATTTTTGAGCTATAATGTTTCACATACACACACACACACACCAGACCATTTTCTAAAAATCACTTTTTTGGACTCAGGGGACCGCAAAACGGATATTTCCGGTGAATCCTCGATATCGAAAATTTGACACGATTACAATACTTCCTATATACCTAGGTAGGAGTAAGAGAAAATAAAATCAAAAACCATCATATACGGTTAGATTAAATGAAAAACTGAAATAGCACTTTAGAGAAAAACAGAACTCCACCTCTCCCCTAAAAGTCCCTTACTTAACTGACTTTACCAGAAGAAATGTTTTAAATAAAAGTTAGATTTTGTGTGTACTTATGTGAGCTTATTCTGTTTTGCAACTTTTTTTTTGTATGTCCGTGTTTTTAGTAAAAAAGTGGGGGAAAAAAAAAAAAAAAAAAAAATTCATTAAAGTCGTGCTTCCGGTTGAGGAACTTTGACAGATAACTTACTGTCGGATCGTATGGTGGTAATACCTAAATGGCATATCAAGTTTGAACTTTCTGCGATTTTTCGTTTTTTAGCTATGCAATTTACATGCGTACAAACATACATACAGGCCACTTTCCAAAAAATCACTAATAGCAATAAAAGAAAGTAATAATAATAATAATAATAATAATTCTTAATATCTAAAATAAATAAATAAAAATTATTGTATATATTTTTTTTTTTTTTACATTATAATTATATATTATATAATATATAATTATAAAAAAATACAATGCAATATAAATATTTATTTAAATAAACTAGTCATGGCAAGGCTTACGCACTAATAACTAACTGTTAGTAGTGTACGGTTATTAAAGATTTCGTAACAAATTATCTTGTTAACTGATCCACAAAAAAGAATCGTTCAAGATTAGCTTTCTGTTGACCTCATTATTATATCCCAAAAGGTCATTATTACAAATATTTTCTTTCAATTTATAACAGTAAATAATATATTTATTTAATTTATTAACTAATATTAATAACAATTTTCATTATTTCATATATAATTTGAAAACAATTTTTTTTTTTGTTTAAGAAAAATTGCATCAATCCCCTCATAGTTAAAAATATTACTTTGAGAACTGTTACAAGTTTTTGAAAAATATTCAACATACCTAGATTCTATGCGACATGCATGGGTGTAGAATTTTTCAGATTGATAGGAACAATATGTAATAAGTTTTCCGAAGAAGTTTCCACAGTTCTGCAATTTTTCCCCAGCCAAAGTTTCCCATTTCCCGTATCCAGTTTCACCATCCTAGGTGTGCTCTTAGTTCAGGCCATTCTCTATGAGACTTTTATAAAGCTTATGATCCCCCATGTTCTGCTTGGCTCTTCTTCATTTGACCTTCCATTACAAGATTGCCAAGGATGTTTCCTGCTCTATTCATTATGGATCTACTTCGAGCGTTTATTACTCGATATATCTTTGAAATCCTTGCATACATCCGCCTGAAATCTATCACCTGAGCTGGAAGCTTCTTCTCGGAGATGTTCATTTCCTGCAAGATTGCATGGTATGTTATATTCTTTATTACTTCCACATTTTTCTGTTCTAAAGGATTGAAGCTCAGCATAGAGATGCGCACTTCCTTTAAATACTTTCCGCATGATCATTTGGATCGGAAGAGCCATTTATTTGTACTAGGGAGCTTAAATATTAAAAGTTTTCAACAGTTTTTACTTCCTTCCTTTCTATAAATGCTACGCATGCAAGGGGTATCTGTTGCATGCAGTAACTTGGGGAGTAGCAAGCCCCCGGGTTACCACAGCTCAGTACTCCATGCACTTTGTCAGAACAGTACGCAATACACTTAAACTTATTAACACTCTACCCTTTACAGACAAAGGACAAACACAGTACACAAACTAGGGTCTCTGTCCCATGTTAACTGTCGTAAGCCAAGGGAGAAGGAAGGGATTAGCTCAGTGGTAGCGCGCTGGACTAGCATCGCGGAAGTCCAGCGTGCCTGCCCTTAGATTTTCTCTTCCTAGGTGCCTCTACAGCTCACTGTCCGGTGATGAGGAGTGTTGTCTGCAGCTGGAAACATTGCTTGGAGGCCGGCAGTGCACTGAGAAAGCTCCGGGGGGCACAGTAGATATTTCTGGTCGCGGCGCAATAATCCCCCAAAATAATCTAAAAATCTACAATAAATTGAATCTTTTTTTCCGTTTTTTTGTCTTTGATAGTTTATTCTCAGGCCCCATTGCTTATATTCATCGGACAGTTTTCAGAATAAATATAAATAATATAAATGAGTCGAATTGGAACTCTCATTTTTTTCATTCTGATACATAATTCTTCTGTTATATTGTTCTCTTTGTATTCCGAGTATATCGCCATTATGCCTTTTATTAATTATTTACTTACTTAGTCGGTAATTAGAGCGTACCACTGAAGCTTGCGTGGGATGCTATTGTATGCTTTTTCTAAATTTATAAACATTTACATATCCCTTCTTTTTTAGCTTCGGGCTTTTCAACAATTTGCCTGACTGTAAAAAATGAATAAACACTTAGGTCTTCAGGTTGAGAACCCATAGGCTTTTTCATGGTAGTGTCGTTTCTAATGCGGACACCTAAATGTCGAACACAATATGTTGTTTCAAACATTAGAGGCGACACTACCCTGACAGAAGCCCGTATCGCAATTTCGGCCATACGTCCATTTATAACAAATCATTGACGCGGGCTCAACCAGGTAAAACCTAAGTGTTTTACATGATATTGATCGCATAAACCTAAAAGAACATGAAAAAATGAAGTCTCTGCATGATTAACTGGCCGAAAAAACCACACTTGCATTGTTAAAGAGCCAAGGAACAATTATATCTCAATAGTTTGAGCTAAATTTTCTTTCTCCTTTTTTTTAAATATAGGATTTAAAAAAACAAGTTTTCATATTATCTGGAATTTGATCTATTTCCAAGCAATTTTTTAGGCTTACGTTTTTTTTTTTTCTAAAGATGTTCTTACATTATGTCGAACATACTCTATGGAATGGTAAAATGAAAAAAGTAAAAATTCTATCAGACATAACATAAAAATGTCTTTCCCTTTCCATGCCTTTGAAAAAAAAAAAAAAAAAAAATGTGGTAAAACGTTACCTAAGAGAGGTAACAATTAAATATTCATGAGCCTAGAAGACTCATAAATGAATTTTAAACAGTAGTCATTGGCAAGGGATCCCGGATAGGCAACACACCACAAGCTACATGCCACTCACTGAACATGAGCTTTATTTAAAAGGTTCAAAGTGAATTTATTCCAGGTTATCTAGAGACGTTCAAATGATGGTTAAACTAATGTAACCAAGGCACCTACGTATGAAACAGCCATGATTATACGAAGTCATTTAATACGGACCCATTTGAGAATTTGAAAAAAAAAAACAAACAAAACAGAAAACAATCTTCGAAAATCCTACCGGCATTATTATACGAAATTATCCATAAATCTGATAAGATCAAACTTATTATCTATAATGAGTGAGAACTGATTAAAACAAAACTAATTTAGAAAAAAGAAAGAAAAAAATTAAAATAAAATAAACTAAAAATCAAAACAAGGCACAAAACTTTCAACAAATTTATAGGAAACTTTCTCAGAATTTAGGAAACTTTCTCAGAATTTAGGAAACTTTCTCAATTCTGTTGTGATTTTTTTTTTTTCCTTATGTCATCGCGTTTTCTTGGATACTATCCATACGCTCCCTTGCAGCCCAATATAAATTTGCCTGGTGTATCCACCGGTTGTCATCTTTGTAATTTTCTCTTACATCCTCAAGAGAAGGACACGTGTCTAAATGAGATGCCGTCATTTCCTGTCCGGTATCACAGAGGGGGCATCTTGAGTCCCTCGAGATTCCTATTCTTCGGAGGTGCTTTTTTAAATAATCGTGTCCAGTTGCCATCCTAAAACACGCGACTGAGACATAGCGTGGTGCTGAAGCGGGTATCATGCCGTCATGATGTGAGAGGGTTTCCCACTGGCGTCCTTGTGCTTCCCTCTCCAAATCCATTTTTGTTTTTTCCAGCAAGGAGCTCCGAATCAGTCGTTTTGAACCACTGTATGGGATAGGCAATTCTGGTTGTTCCATTCCTGCACCCTGCTTAGCCAATCTGTCCGCTCGCTCATTGCCCTCGATTCCAACATGAGCAGGTACCCATTGGAGGGCAAGTTTACGTCCTTGTCTTAGGTGTCCATCAATTGTGGTGCGGCAATCTATCACACTCCTAGAGTCAGTTATGTTGTTAGATGTGATGGCCATAATTGCAGCTTGGGAATCAACCAAAATGACCGCACAGGGTTCGTCTCTTTTTGAAGCTCTTTTTGACAATTCTGTTGTGATGCACACTCAATAAAACTTTTCTGTTACAACATTATATAAGGTTTTATTAAAACATAAAAACTTTTTAGAAATACATTGAATCGTACTTTTAACATTAACAACGGTGTGATCATGAAAAAAATATATGGAAATGATATTTCTCATCACTTCCCAATAACTTTCTTAATATCAATTTTATCAAGAAAATCATTCATAAAAATGTGATTGATCAAATAATATGTATGCTGAAATAGTTCTCGACAAAATCCTGGTGGAAAATGAGTAAAGTTCTTTCCATAAATTCGTACTTCTTGGTAATGTGGGATTTTCTTCAAAGTAAGATTATTTTTTTTTGCAACACATTTTTTTATTGTCCTTAGAAAGTTTGCAGGAGCGTATTAATAATGAATCAAATGGAACTTGACAGAAAACAGCTTCCAGATAAAATAAGATTTTCCGAAAAAATAAATAAAAGCAAAAGTAACAGAGCCATATGAGTGTAAAGATGATACAAAGTTTTAGAAAAATTCGTTGAATAATTTTTTTCTTAAAGAATAATAAAACGGGACTAACTACATACAAAACATAATAATCTCCTTATCCTCCTTATCCTATATTTATATTCAGGTATTACCATTAAAAAATACGTTATCTTTGTAAATATATTCCTAATGTTCTTTTCCATTCATGCGTATTATATTTTAAAAATGACCACCCAGATCGGAAACGTCCACAATAGGTATATAAAAAAAAATCTGGTGTAAAACACTCACACAACTTTCTCTTATTCCAGTTTTCAAATTTGTAATTGATTCAAATTTTCGAGTTCTTGTACTAAATTTGATGAAATTTGTTGGAGTACGTCGAAAACTGAAAAAAAAAAAAAAAAAAAAATGTTCAGTAAACACGCACTTCCGGTTTACTAATTTTCTTTGAAACTCGAAATTTTGGTCATCAATTTATTTCTAATTAATTAATTAATTAATTTTGTTTGGATGATAGAATTGTATAATCAACTATGGATAGCACTTTAGAGAAAAATATAACCCCCACCTCTCCCCCGAAAAAAACCCATTTAAATGATTTCACCCAGGAGAAATGTTACAAAAATAAAAGTTACTAGTACTTTATAATGTGTAGTTTGCAGTCACATTCCTAGTTTAAAGAAAATGGCTCCAACCGTTTTCGAGAAAATACTAGAAAATTGAAAAATATATTTCAGTAAAAAAACGCACACTTCCGGTCATTCAAATTTTTTCAAACCGGGAATTTCAACGACATATTTAATTCTAATTAATATTATTTAGATGATAGAATTGTATAGTAAACTGAAATAGCATTTTCTGAAAACTTTATGAAAAACATAACCCCAATCTTTCCCCCCCCCCGAAGTGCCCTTAAATGAATTTTCCCAGAAAAATGTTTTAATTAAAAGTTGTAGATGTTTGTATGTTTAGTTTATATAGGAAGTTTAAAGAAAATCGTCGGAGCCATTTTTGAGAAAATTGTGAAAAAGTAAATAAAAATAAAAATAAAAAAAAACTAGTAAAGTGGTACTTCCGGTTGAGGAATTTTGACAGATAACGTACAGTCAATCAGATTCCATGGTGATACCTAAACGGAATATCAAGTTTCTACTTACTGCGGTTTTTCATTTTTGAGCTAGGCTGTTCACATACATACACACATACACAGACCATTTGCTAAAAACCACTTTTTTGGACTCAGGGGACTTCAAAACGGATATTTCCGCTGAAAACTCGATATCGAAAATTTGACACGATTACAATACTAGGGGAGTAAGAGACAGTAAAAAATCAGTAAATTGTAACTCCGGATATTGGATTTTGGACACACACATACACACACCTTCAAATCATTCGATAAAAACATTTTTCTGGTACTCTAATCAAGGGGAAACCTCGAAACATGTGCAGCCGGTGAAAAGTTGACACGATGCCTATACCTACTTCCTTTTATACGATTAAGTGAATGTAAAACGGAATTTTAAAGTGGATTTTTCGTTTTTAATTTATGTTTCTCTCTCACACACAAATACACACACACACATACACACACACCGAAAATCACTTTTTCATACTGAGGTAAAGCTTCAAATATTTCCAATGATAACTCAATTTTAAAACTCACACAAGATCGTAATATTTCCTTCACTTGCATTAAGAGAAAGTAAAAAATAATAACATTTAAATCCATTTATTTTTTTAAACAAGCTTTTAAAGGCCGCTTGTAATTCTTGCAAAAATAAAAAAAATACATAAAAAAATCCTCAACGGTTGACCAATCCATTTTAATTATAGAATACTGAACATAAACATTGAGCACATGGTGTATTTCATTTCCGCCGATTAATCTCCACTCCGCACAAATTCCCCTCATTCTATCACATAATTTGTCTAATTCTTAAACAAACAATAAAAGATTGAAAAACCTAACACAGCTATAATCGGGCACTGTAAAGAATTAAATTTAGGAAAAAAAAAAAAAATTAAAAAAATTAAAATCTTGCAAAAAAACAACATAACAGTTAAAAGGGAATAACTCGCTAAATCCCCCTCCCGCGGAGTTTAAACAAGGCTCATTATATATATATATATATATATGTGTGTGTGTGTGTGTGTGTGTGTGTGTGTGTGTGTGTGTTTTGTGTGTGTATTTATTTAAATATAGCATGACAGACTGGGCAGGCCTGCAGCAATACCGATCAAGTGGAGCGGACCAATATAATACACAAATAATTCTGTGTTGAAGTGTGTATACTGGTGGTGGTGGTGGTAAAAAATTACGTCATGAGAGGAGGACTGGCCCATTCAATAACCCAGAAAGTGGTATAGGTGACCTCACTCACTCTTGTCATCTGCCAGGCCCGTTGTCTTTAATAAAAACTATACTACTACAACTCTAGGCCTATATAACTAACTACTAAAACAACACCAACTGGTCTGAATCCTCTATATACGTATTCTAAAAGATTTTTGCACATCTTCTCAATTCCAAAAAGTAAAAACTGTTTTCTATTCCGCCACCAGGTAGGTATAAGTTAAAAAAAAAATGTAGAAACAAACACACACACACAGAGAGAGAGAGAGACAGAGAGTGAGAGAGACAGAGAGAGAGAGAGAGAGAGAGCTAAAAATAACCTGATTTCCCAAAGGGTTTACACACACACAAAAAAAAACATCTTTTAAGTTGGACTTCTTATGACACGTTCTTGTTAGTTTTTTGTTTGTTTTTTCCTGTATATACTTCAGTTTTTTCTGTACGTAAATATTGATGGGTATTTAAAAGCTAGCTTTGAAGAAATTACTGTTATTGCTGACGAAAAAAGTTTTTAGCTTCTTTTTATTTTACTTTCTTTTACCTCCTAAGCAGAAAAGTAGCGTTATGCTTTCTTCTAAAGTACCACTTCAGTATAATACTCAAGTTTTACCATCTATATAATATTAATAATACACATTTGTAGCATTGATGAAAATTCCAAATTTGAAGAACACTTGATTTACCGAAATTGCGATTTTAATGAGTTGCTTTTGAGTTTTTTGGAATTTTCTCGAAAACTATTACAAGGATTTCCAGTAAAAACTTGGAATATCAATAACAATGTTGCTGTATAGATAAAAATGTAAATTGTTTTTAGGTAGTTCTGTGGAATCTGAGATGTTAAAATTCAAATGTGTTTTTATTCATTATTGCTACTCTCTACAATGAAATCATTCTCTATCTGCCTCTGTTGGTAGTAGGGATTGTATACCGGTTTACCGACTTACCGGTTAACCGATAAATTGGCAAAAAAACATTCGGGAAACTTTCGATATAGTATGGATTTTTATGTAGACAGCATATGTAGAAAATATTGTGTTTACAGATATTTAAAAGGGCTAAAGGGACATTGAAAATAATTTTAAAAAAACAGGTAAGTGTAAGCAACAATAAGACCTAATTATTAATTTTATGTGAGATATTTTTTGTTTAATTTTAATATTAAACTTTTCTTGGGTTTGAGAGCTAATTGTAAATCGTACAGAAAGCGCTAGTTACAGGTTAGCATAAATGTGATTTGTGCTAGGCAGTTTATTGAGATTTTTAAAGGTTTAAAATCATCACAATCAACGTTTTTCTTACAAGAGTAAGTAAATATGTACTTTTAATAATTTTCTACTTAAAAATAATAATATATAAATATTTCACGTATTTTTTTAAATTAATAGCAATTTTGAATACCCCTACATTATGACAGGACATTACTGCAATATTATTATTGTAAAATAACATTAAAATTTGAACCTTAAATAAATTGTTTACTTCTAACAACTGTTTAAAATAATTAAATATAAATATTTATTACAAGATATTATGCCTTAAAATTGTGCAAAATATGTATTATTCTAAAAAAAAAAAAATTCCCGGTAATTTACCAGTAAACTGGTATTTTAATTTTCATTTACCGAATTACCGGTAAATGAAAAAGTCGATAAATTTACAATCCCTAGTTGATAGGTTGGCCACTTGTCCCCCCCCCCCCATCACCTGTATATTTATGTTAGGATAATGAGAAAATTTAGAGTTTAATGAAAAAATTATTTTATTTTATAATTATTATTTATTTAGAGGAGTAAGAGAAAACGTGTGCTGTTTCAATCAGATTTTTTACTTTCTCTTACTCCTAGTAAGACGAAGTATTGTAATCGTCACAAATTTTTGATATCGAGTTTTCACCGGAAATATCCGTTTTGAGGTCCCCTGAGTCCAAAAAAGTTTTTTTTTTTTAGCAAATGGCCTCTGTGTATGTATGTGTGTAGATAGATAGATACTTTATTCATACAGCACCAAAGGTACAGAACAGTGTCAAAAAAAGAAAAGCTTCAATCAATTACAGAGGTACTCGTTTATGGAGTAATAATTTTTATTTAGTAAATATTTTTTAAGCTCCTTTTTAAATTTATTTTTTGATAGGCTCACCTGAAGCAAAGACTCGGGCAAACAATTATAGATTTTAGCGGCCATATATAGTGGGCTTTTTCCAACTTTCGAAGTCCGATGTGCACGCACCACTAATAAGTTGTTTTGCCTTGTCGTAATGTTATGTAGTTCCCCTCTACGCCGGAACTTATTTGGATGCTCTACTACAAATACGGCACATTTAAGGATATAGCAGCAGGGTAGTGTTAGAAAGCCTAATCGTGGAAATAGTTCTAACCTTGCATATTATTCTAACTACCTTCTTCTGATACTTAAACACATTCACCGCTAGTGGCGCGCTTCCCCACAACATTATGCCATAGTCATGACTGAATAGAACAGCGTGTATTGTGTATGTGAACAGAATAGCTCAAAAACGGAAAACTGCAGAAAGTTGAAACTTGATATTCCGTTTAGGTATCACCATAGGATCTGACAATACGTTAATAGTCAAAATTCCTCAACCGGAAGTACCACTTTACTCGTTGTTTTTTTTTTTACTTTTTTGCGTTTTATCCAAAAAAGACTCTGACGATTTTCTTTAAACTTCATATATAAACTAAACGTACAAAGATCTACAACTTTTATTTGAAACATTTCTCTGGGAAAATTCATTTAAGGGCACATTTAAGGGAGGAGTGGGGTTTTGTTTTTCTCTAAAGTGCTATCATAATTGATTTATACGATTCTATCACCCAAAGAAAATTAATTAGAAATAAATGGCCAAAATTCTGAGTTTCATGAAAATTATTAAACCGAAAGTGCGCTTTTTTTCTCAACAGTTTTTTCAGTTTTCGACGAATTTCATTAAATTTGGTAAACAAACTATAAAATTTGTCAATTATAATTTTGAGAACTGGAGTAAAAGAAAGTTGTGTGAGTGTTTCACACCAGATTTTGTTTTCTTTCTTTTACCGCTGTAAACAGGAAAGTACAATTTTGGAAATTTAGCTTTACGATACGCTGATAATGGAAAAAAAGTTGTGTTCCTCCTCCCACCCTAGTAAATGAGGATTTTATTCTGTTCCTTAATGATTATAGGTATTAATAGATAATTATAAAGAAGCGGACATTAGCTTGAAATAAATTAATATATTAAAATCAAGATAGTGTCAAGTGCAGATAGTTTTCAGCGTATTTTATCAACAACTGAAAGTAATTTCTAAATTAAATTTATCAGTCAACTCAAGTAATTAAAGTTTACAAATTATTCTTTGAAGTCATTAATTAACTATTATAAAGAGATTGGCCAAGGGTTTTCCCTTGTAATATGATATAGTTCTTACTAGATTTGCTCTCTGGTTGAGTGGAGTTGAGTGGCTTACAATAGAGCCTAGTATGGTTATATTATTTATCAATAAAGTGTATTAAAGAAGACCAATAATACTACATAATTTCATTAAAATATAGAGATAATTTATTTATGTTTATATAAATAAATAATAATAATTTATCATTAAGAGCTAGCAATTAATAAGTCTCACAAAGAATAGTAAAGGGAAACCAGATGTAATGGAGAATCTACTGTGTAACATACTATTTTGGAACATCAATAGTATCGCTAATTTCAACCTCCACAGCTCTAAACTTTCTCAAGAAATCATCTTTGCTCTTAGTGAAACTAGGTGTACTTCTGATCTCCATCACACCCTGTTTTAGATTCGCATGTGACACTTAATGAACTACAATTGTCTCTTAATAAATTAAAAACTGGAAAAGCACCGGGGCTTGATAAAATACCTAATGTTTACTACAAAAATTTACCTAAAAACTGGCAATTTTATCTAATTTTTTTTCTTTTATTTAATAATAATACATGAACCATCTTAAAAACTTTTATTACTATATTATAAATTGTTTGAGAACAGTCGTTTAAAATTAATGAATAAATTAATGTTTGCATTCTTGCTGTTTAATCTCTTATTTGCCCATTTATTAGATATATATTCATATAAAACTAAATAAGTAAATAAGTTTATTTATTTTAAACATACATATAAAGTACCGTTATTGTTTTTGTTTTCTTTTATCCCCATCAAAATATGGAACTTTTCTAATCACGTTCTCTTCGAATGTACTAATTAGTTTTTTACAATTCATTACTTTAAGATATCATTACAATTGATTAGTTAAATATGACAATATATTTACTGATTATGTACTTTTTTTGTAGCTATTTTATGGCAATTAATGCCAAAAGCCATGAAAATTTGTTTAAAAATTAAAATTTATTATGTATCTTATTCTATTAGTTATTATTATTATTTAATTTTTTTTTTTTTAAGAAAAATTGTTTATTCATTTAGTTTTGCTGAAGCAATAGTAGTAAAATTATTTTTCTTATGTACTTTCAATATGTAAAACATTGTAATGTATGTATGGAGACAACTCCATTTGTACGGGGGTAATCCCCAAAGACAAATAAAGATATTATTATTATTATTATATTATAACAAAACTAATACATAAAAATAATTGAAATGTAATATTAATTAGAAATCATATAAGCAATATAGGGAAGAACTTAGCCCAAAACTTGACATACGTATTAAAATTTATAAACGACAGATATAATCTGATAAGTTCCTTTGAAACGAAACTTAGAATTAGAATGATGCAGGGGGGGGGACTACAACCCAGGCATTGCAGCCTCCCAATGAGGCTTATTGTGCCAACCCCTAAAACCTAGTAGCGGAAGCCCCCCCTCTTCATGAGGTCCAGAACCTTCCCTACCAGTCCCTCCTGGAGCACGATTTCCTCCGGTCTCAGCGTGCCGAAGATCTCGTACCTCAATCTGCCAATTGCGACGCAATCAAACAACAGGTGAGAGGCCGTCTCCTCCTCCTCCTGACACAGTCTGCACAAGGGCTCTACATCCACCAACCCCACCTTGTATAGATGTTTTTTGAAGCTGCCATGCCCAGTAAACAGGCCCGTTATCAAAGAAATCTGATACCTGCTTAGACCCAGGATGTGGTCCTTCTTTCACACAGCCCTGGCATGACCATTTTGCCGTGCTTTGCCCCAGTACTCAGCCTCCAGTATCCGTTATGTTCCCTCCGAGTCCAGTCTCTCAGAGCCGCTCTCACCATACTTTTGGCCACCCCTAGAGCAGATTCCTGCCTAAGAAAGGGAGTATTCGCTCCTTCCCTGGCCAGTTGGTCGGCTATTTTATTTCCCATAATCCCCTTATGCCCCGGCATCCATACTTGAAACGAAACTTATTAACGCTGCAAATTTATAATTATGTTAAAAATAGCAAAGAAGTAGGTCCGTTGGCTTTCAATATGAAACTACCCTGTGAAAAAGTTCATTACAGTATGGCAGAAACGTCGGTGTCTAGCACCGCCACTGGACGTTCAACCCGGGAACTCAAGTGTTTTGCATCTTAGTTTCTTGTTTAAAAATAGTAATAAATTTATTTTTACAAATCAAGCAAACGTGGATAAGAAAAAAATTACGACTTTCAAAAAGGAATTAAATAATCATACGTAATGAAAATTAACACACAAAAAATAGAATAAGTTACTCATCAGAAACAAGAAAACAAAAAAATTGACTAAAAGTAACAGTAATAGAGAGAAAGTGGGAAAAAATAAAAGAAATTCAAAGTAAAATTATGGAAAATTAAAGGAATCATGATAAAATACTAAAAAGGAATTAAACATTACATTTTTAAAATACAAATAGCAAAACAACAGAAATGAAAATATGAAATATCTGATTCAAAATAGAAATTACAAATTAAACTGTAATCAATTCTGTAAATGACATGGAATGAGCAAACTACAGATTGTATAAGATATAAAATCAGTAATATCTTTAATAAAATTAATAGAGTAACTCAAATAGCAGTCTGTAGGTCTATTCCACTGCGACCTACAAAACAAGGTCTATTGTGGATCCCCTTAAATTATAGCACAACCCCCACCTTTGCCTTCCTAATCAGTCCTAGCAAAGCTTAGAGCGGCTCCGTCATGAAGCTCATAGCTTCGGGATTGCTTGCCCCCAATTGAAGAAACCTTATCCTCGCCAGGCCGGCGCACTCACAAAGGATGTGAGTGGGTTTGTTCCTCCATCTTGCAGAACCGGCATACCGCACTATCAGCAAGTTGTAGATGTTGCATGTGTCTGTTCAGCCTACAATGCCCTGTTAGTAGACCCACAATTAGCCTTATATCCCTTAGGGTATAGCTTAGTAGGTCTCTGGCAAATTTAGGCAAATGTCTATTGATAAAGAGCTTTGCCTGCCTCTGTCCTGGTGTTCTTGTCCACCAAAGCAGATGCCGTTCTTCTATCCAACCTTTGATAGAAGTTTGAATAAGGCTCCTGGACAAGCCGTTGAAGGGTTCGCGGGGCTATCAATTTGGAGTAGGAGAGGCTTGATATATTCAGGACATCCTTACCATACTTACAAATATAAAATAATGGTTGTTTATTATAATGGAGTTGATGAGGAGAGAAATTGGATTGATTAATTAGACGAGATATGAAGATACTGTTATAATATAGCTATAAGTTTACACAAACTGCACTGGACTTGTAATGATTTTATAGAATAAAGGGTATAGTAGAGTTATGACACGATGTGAGTATATGGTTGAATCTGATAGATCGATGTCTAGATTTCTCACTGGCTTATATACAAGTTCTCCCCACTCTAGCCTGCTTAAGTCAGAGAGTATCAGAGAGAGTCTGTTTTCTCTCGGTCGGGATTGTGTTCGCTCTCTTGCCGTTACATCATCCCATGAGGAGAGAAATTGGGACTGATTAATTAGACGAGATCTGAAGACACTGTTATAATATAACTATAAGTTTACACAAACTGCACTGGAGCTGTAATGATTTTATGGAATAAAGGGGTAGAATAGAGTTATGACACGATGTGATCTATGGTTGAATCTGATAGATCGATGTCTAGATCTCTCACCGGCTTATATACAGGTTCTCCCACTCTAGCCTGCTTAAGTCAGAGAGTACCAGAGAGAGTCTGTTTTCTCTCGGTCGGGCTTGTGTTCTCTCTCTTGCCGTTACAATACTTTTCTAATATTATTAAGTGGCAAACAATAAGCGCTAAAGTTTCGGCTTTTTTTTTTTACATAAGCAAAAACTGTTTGCATCAATTTCACGTCCTAGAAACGTTCTTACATTAGAAAGAATCTATCGTAGACAGTAGAAATTAAACATAATTTTTTTAAAATTTACTCTGAGCTTGTGACTGTCCCCCAAATGATGAACCCAGGGCACTTACACCTCATTAAATATAATATTATATTTAGAATTATCTGTCAATGTCTAAATGATAAACCGTGATTTTTAGTTTATTTTTATGCTAATAAGAGGAAGTAAACTCCTCGGAGACACTCCTAAGAGCCTCTAACCGTTGATGGGCAGTAGTGTCTGTAGTTAGAGAACACTTCTCGGAGTCCGGCGGCAGCGTACCGAAAAGGCTCCGGAGGTCACAATAGTACTTTGTTTTGGTTGCCTTGTTTATACAAGATTCAGTTAATTTTCTAATGTTTATGTTGCTTTATATAAGTTTAAGTTAATATTCTTAGCGTTAATTTTGGTACTGTCAATTATTTGTAATAATAGCTTAAGCTAGTTTTTAAACCAATTCTCTTTGTAAAGATGTATATTCTTAGCAAATAAATAAATATTCAATATAAATGTTCTTAGACAGTAAAAGAGAAAGACGACGGGTGAGCATTTCATAATTTTGAGTGGATGGAATTCTGAACAGCTATTTGTTTGATCAGTTAAGTGGCAAACAATATGCGCTAACGTTTCGGCTTTTTTTTTTCGTAAGCAAAAACTGTTTGCATCAATTTTACTTCCTAAAAAGAATGTCAGTTTTGTCCAATCAAATTTTAGAAAAGGCTCTTTTATCAGATATTTCCAATACTTTTGCCCACCATTTCAACATAACGTTTGAGTAATCTTATTTTTTAAACAATTGTATCTTTTCTCAAATCTAAGTAGATACTGTGGAATATGGTTTGAAAAGGAAATAAACGAATTTTGACCGCTAAATAATTTATTATTTAATTTTTATTATCTTAATTTTACCTTAATCCGAACACTCATATCTTTACCTACGCAGATGACACAGCCATTCTTTCCCCACATCCCGATCCTGTCCTAAGCACACGTAACCTTCAACAACATTTGCAATCCATAGAGAAATGGTTTTGCAGATGGAGAATGAAGGTTAACGTCCAAAAAAGAAAAAATATAACTTCACCCTAAGACGTGCCATTTGTCCTCCAGTTCATATGAACCACATCTTATTAATATGCGTTGATACAGTTAAATATCAAGGACTCTATATAGACAAACGCCTGACATGGAACCCACATACAAGACTGAAACGAAACGAAGTAAAAAAACGTTACAGCCTACTCAAGCTTGAGACAGACGCTCAAAACTAACTTTAAACAACAAATTACTTATCTACAATCTCCTATTAAAACAAATTTGGACTTACGGACTCGAGTTATGGGGCTCAACCAAACGTTCCAACATCCACCGCCTCCAAACCCTACAATCCAAAATACTCCGTTGTATAACCAATGCTCCATTTTACGTTTCTAACCTGACAATACATTCCGATCTCCAGATTCAATTTATAAGTGACCTGGTCCAAATACGATACCGCAAATTTCACACCCGTCTCGCACATCATCACAATCCATTAATTCACCAACTTTCCTCAGCAGCCATTCCAGATAACCCTCCTCGACGACTGAGGCGGCAGTGGCCTCGTGATCTCTTATAAGTGCGCAGCGAAATAATGTGGAGGGTCACCACTGGGTGATTTCTCCATTCCCGTGATTGTAAGTCATCTCATTTACTTGTTGCTGGTTACGCAAGCGTACCAGCAGTTGTAAATTTTCAAATAAATTAAAATAAAATAAAAATAAAATTTTTTTTATTTTTTATTTAAAATTAAACTATTGATCAATAATATTATTATTTTAATAATATAATGACAAGGAGTTAGTTTTATAGTATTGTTAAGTTTAACTGACAAAACATCTCAGACGACCTTGGGCGATGTGAGACTGACTGGCCTGTAGCTTAAGATGGATACTTTTGTTTATATATTTATGAGATGTATATTTCAAATTTAAATAAAAAAAACGTACTAATATTATTCTTCTACACACATTGGTAAGATTTTCATACTAAATAACAAACTGCTAAAGGGATCGATCTCCTTTGACAGCCACCATTAGAATATTAGAATATTAACTCCTCGTAGAATCGTATTAATATTATTTATTCATGTAATCAAATTACATCCCATACTAAATAATGAGAAAAACACATCTATTTATGTACTAAGCTTACTATTACATTTACACACAAAAAAATTCTGGCGTGAAACGATCATACGACTTTCTTTTACTACAATGTACATAGTAATTAGTTATAGTAGTTACATAGTAATTAGTTATAGTAGTTACATAGTTAGTTATAGTAGTTAAATAATTAGTTGTACTAGTTACATACTTAATTATTACTGACAAAGTTTCTTCTAACTTATAATTTTTACTAAATCTATTGATCGACCTACCCCACCCCAGCGACTATAGAACCTGTATAAAATAAATTTTCAAACAAAAGTGATATGGCTACTTAATCTATAGTTAGTATTCTAAGTTTAATGAAACCCGTAATGTTTCTTTATGGAGAAAATTGCGGAAAACTGGGGGGGGAAAAAAAACTATACGGTAAACTCGTAATTTCGGTCGGTCATGCGATTTTCTTCAGATTCGGAATTTTTAGCAATACATTTAATTCTAATTAATATTATTTAGATCATACAGTATATATAAATTGAAATGGCACTTTAGAGGAATTGGTTATGCTTTATATATATATAGATGTTGGGCGTAAAGCCCGAAAACGGCCATTAGTCGAATTTTTTGTTCAAATCTAGGATTGGCCATTTTAAAACGACCAAAGCCCGAATTTGAGTTCAATTTCGAACTTTGGCCATCTATAAACAGCCAAACTTAGGACTGTGCAATTAGTAAACGACCAAAGTTCATTTCAGTTAGTTTCTGGACAAGACTGTACAATTTAACGCATGCGCAGTGAGGTTTAGGATACTCAGTCTGAATTAGGATCCTCTCTTTTAGGATGTCTGTTGTTAATGAAGTCGAGTTTCAATTGGTGTTAAATGCTTACATGCAGAAAGGTGACTCGATTAATAATATATTCTAGCTTACTCCTGATAAGTTCAATGAATTAATATTAGAAATAAAAGCTTCGCTATGTAAAAAGGGACAGGGAGAACCACTTACATTGCTGGATTTTCGACGCCTTAAGATACTATTGAACTTTGGTCGTTTACTAATTGCACAATCCTAGGTTTGGCTGTTTATAGATAGCCAAAGTTCGAAATTGAATTCAAATTCGGGCTTTGGTCGTTTTAAAACGGCCAATCCTAGTTTTGAGCAAAAAGTTCGACCAATGGCCATTTTCGGGCTTTGCGCCCAGCATATACATATAAAAATAAAGATACCACATAAACGTCAATCCAATTTTTATCAAATTTCAGATCCTAGCGCCTCAGTTCTCCCCTAAAAATGAATTATTGCAAATAAAAGTTGTAGATCTCTACCTGGATAATTGATAAAGCAAGCTTATCAAAGATAATCGTTGTAACCATTTTCCAAAAATATTGGGGAAAAATTAAAAAAAAAAAATCCCTTCCATTGCCTTATTGGTCATTTGGTTTGGTAAGCGGTATTCCACTATTGATAATATCTTTTGCTTAATCAATTTAATAAAATTAAAACTGGAAGAACGAACTGTGAAATGGATATACTTGTTTTTTTATGGATTTCAGAGCTGCGTTTGATTCTATTCCGAGAGATCTGTTGTTCTATAAGTTATCTAGGTACGGTATTTCTATAAATTCATTTATAGTAAAAGGCTTGTACGAAAATACGCGAGCGGCTGTCTGGGGGTAATAATGTCATGTCGGATTTTTTTCAATATGCATACTGGTCTTTTAATGGCAAGGCTGTCTTTTATCACCAATATTATTTTCCATCTATATTAATGATTTAGTGGAATAAATAGGTGGTGGTATAAATATAGGTGGCGTAAAAGTGAATCAGCTAATGTACGCAGATGACGCATAGTTTTGATTAGCGACCGGCCAGTTACATGATAATTTGTGTACATATTGTAAAACTTGGGGGGCTCGAGTTTAATCTCGATAAATCGAAAATAATGATCTGTAAGAAAAAAAGGTGAAAGGTGTGGGGGAAGCTGGGACTTTGATGGCAAAAAGTTGATGAAAATTGTAAATAATTACAACTATTTGGGTGTTCATCTTATTCCTAACTTATCCTTTAACTATTACCTGAAAGATAAGTTCTCTTCTGCGAATCTCGGGATTAACTGTACATGCTTGAATGTGTTTTTTAACAGCAATGTACCTCTTTCCTCCAAGGTGGAGATATTTAATACAAAATCGAGGGCTACCATGTGTTATGCCGCTTAGGTTTGGGGGGTTTAATAAGTACGAATAAGTGGAAAAATTACAAAGGTTCTTCTTTAAAAAATTTGAAAATAGCTATGAAATACCTATATAAAAATATTTTTGTTCAATAAACTTTAATATTATTATTATTATTAATAACGTCACATTGTCTTTAATAATTATTACGGTACACGGTCACGATATTACGGTTTCACAATCTTATTCAGTACTGTTTTTTTTTTTAGAAAAATAGAAACAAAAGAAATCAACAAGAAAAGAAGTAAAAACAAATAAAGTCCAAGCAAAAAGTCTGCAACAAATCAATCTTGTATTTCAGTTTGAGAAGCTGATGTCGCCGTCTCAGAAATGAGGGGGTGAATCTGGTGAAGATATATATACATATATGCGCACAAGAGAAGAAAGAAGTCTATGTAGACTTGGATAAGTCACACAACATATAGTGGAATGTCTTAGTGTATTAATGTGGCACCATAGCACACATACACATACCCACAAGACTAAGTGAAATGACTAAGTGTGTGCTTTTATCACAATTGTCTTTCTTTCCCCGCCCCACCTCGAAGTCTTTCCCTCTGCCTCACTCATACAGTCCAGTTCAGACTATCCAGACACTGTACATTGAGTGAGTGAGATAGACAGATCGACGCACGCACGCACGCACGCACACACACACACACACACACACTCAAACATAAAACAGTTTACTGTAGGCTACTAAAAGTGTTACATACTACTGCTATAGAGAGGCTGTTGGCTAAGAGGAACAAGATCTGTCTGACCTCAATATGATATTACTTCCAATTTCTCCTCATCATCGTCATCATCATCTCTTAAGTTATTTCCATAGTATATTATGAAAAATATTTGGTAAATTTAATTATACTCGTAAATTTCTTAAATATTTATTTTTGTTAAATTGTTTAATTTAAAGAAATTTATATAAAATCAAATTAAGAATTGAAGATTGGATTCATGGTATTAGTTCAGAACAGTAATTTTTTCCCACTATAGTGGTTTCAAATGTTCGCTCATCTTCAGGATGTCATGGAAGCCGTGCGAGATCGTCAACTAGCTCTCTGTAATGTTCATACTGTTTTTTAAGAAGAAATTAAAATATATTATTTTATAAGGAAAACGCAACCCGCTGGTGCAGGGTGCAACCACTCACGGCGAGTATTTTTTACCGGTCAAGTTTTCACCGGAAAGAGATGTATTGAAATTCCCTGAGAATGAAAAAAAATATCTGTATATGCCGTAAGGCAGTGCGACCACCCGCACCTTATGTGAAGATTTCTGACAAAAACTACCAAACCGGAAGTGCAATTTCACCGACTTTTATCAATTTTTAGCGATCGTCAAGAAAACGGCTACAACGATTTCCTTTAAATTTCTTTACTATCTATATATATATATATAAAAATTCAGCATCCGTATGTTTGTGGCCGCAAAACTCGAAAAGTAGTCGATGAATTGACTTGAAATTTTTACATAAACGTTGCATTTCTATATAAGAGTGTTTATATATATACTTTTTACTCTGAAGTTCCTGACGGGAACTTCTCCGAGCGTTTCGCGAGGTTGGCAGAAATAGGCTCAGATGCGTTGCGATGGTGGATCACTCTCTGAAACTCTTTCTCAACTACTTATTATAGTACCTCCACTCCGAAGTTCCAACAGAAACGGGAAATTCCGAGCTAAAATCCGTTCAAACGGCCATATTGCGTTAGCACTTGCTACTTCAGGTTAGTACTTGCCTCCTTCACGTTGATGGAAGAAGGTAGAACAGCGCATTCAGCTCTTAAACTTCATGACTTAAACATGCATTTCACAGAAAACTCAACATGTAACATTTTTAAAACATCAGGAATGGGAAAGGTTCTTAGGGCGTGCAAAATTATAGTATGGGATGAGTGTACAATGGCTTATAAGAAGTCAATGGAAGCATTAGACCATCATTGAAAGACTTGCGAAATAATCAGGTTTCATTTGGTGGAGCATTGGTGTTCTAGCCGGTGACTTCAGACAAACGCTTCCCCAGTGATACCTCGCTCAACACCAGCTGATGAATTGCATGCGTGCTTGAAATATTCAACTCTTTGGAGCATAGTAAAAAAAAATCATTTAACAACGAATATGACAGTTCAACTTCAAAACGATCCAACAGCTGCCACATTTTCCAGACAATTACTCTAACTCAGCAACGGCACTGCTCCTACAAATCCGAAAACGGAAAAAAATCACCGTTCCATCTAATTTCTGCAACATTGTACATTCAAAAGAAGAATTAGTAGACAGGGTATTCCAAAGCATCGAAACAAATTATCAAAATCACGCATGGCTAAGCCTAAAAATCAGACTGTGCCACAGCGAAGCGTAGTCGGGTTAGCTAATGTACATATATAAACAAATCACTTTATTTCAAGAAAATCAGTTAATCGGAAATGGGACTGATTTAAGAAATTGAACGTCCCAGTTTTTCGTAAACTAATAAACACACAGCAACACCTTCATGTTCATATTAAGTATTGCTTAATGATTCTTGCTCTTCATGGACCGCAGACTGTCCAAGAATGTGCCATTCGAAGTGATAAGTACTTATTGGTTTAAAGATAATAAGGTATCTGGACATGATGGGCTGTTTTCTCTGGATTTTGTCAGTTCTCGCGTGTGTTGTGTTAAGATGTAAGCATCAGCAACAGCACGCAGTTGGATGTAGTAAGTAAATCTTTTGTTTTTTCTTTTTTGTTAAAGTTGGGTTATGATGAACATAATCAATTATTAAGCTGCAAGTAAATACTGGAATTCTAAAAGTTAAGCTAATGCGCATAATCGAAGTAAAATATAGTATAGTATAGTACAGTATAAAATACAGTATAGTACTACATTCTGATTGGTTGAGAAATGACATCACTAGAATGGGTGGGGGCAGCTTGTAGTGGTGCGCAATATGTTAATTTGAATTGCTCTTGTAGAAACCTGCTCCTTATCTCTTAATAGGATTAAGTCGTAACATTGCTTGTCACTGTATAAACATACATTTTTTCGTTAACAGGATTAAGTATTAATGTTCAAAATACTGTATTGTCTAAGAAGGCAATGGTTATAAATCAATCGATATGTATATTCGATATCTTTTTAATCAATAAGGCAGTGGCAATGCTAATGGCTGTGCGTCATAGAAGTGGGGATAATGTTATTAGTAGTAGGTTGTACTGACTGAAATTCAGTTCTCAGTGCATGGTCGGTACGTGCGGGTTGTTACAGCAGCAGGAGCCCTGGAGAAGGGGGTAAGTAATTTTTTATTTTTTTTATTTTATGTGTGAAAGTTAAATGTCATGCCGCCATATTTATTTTTGACTATAATTTAACTGTTTGTGAGTAGGGTGTGGGGGAATATAATTATGATAGTGCGAGGGTGGAGTTAAGGTAGAAGTGTACGTTGAAAAGTACAACTAGCGGGGGAATCATTGAGGCCGACTAAAGATTGTAAAATCTAATTCCAGATAATAATTAAAAGTTTTTCTTATTAAAATAAAATAAAAAATACTCCGGCCCAGAGTAAAGTGAGGGGCGGTAAGCGGTGTTACAGTGTTAGGTTCCACCATCTTATTGTGTGTAAAAAGGGGATGAGCTTTCTGATTGACCACTGACCATGGTTGGTAGAGAAGTAAAAAGAAAATGGAGTCATCGGTTTGAATGCTAGGTAAAGAAGTGGGGGTCGGATGAAAATGGAGTCACCGATTTAGGATAGGTTAAGAAGTGGGGTAGAGAGCAAATGAAGTCATCGGTTTGGATGTTGGGGGAAAAAATAGAGTCATCGGATGGATGTTAGGTTAAGGAGTTGGGGGTACTGGAAAGAAAAATAGGGTCATCGGATTGAATGCAAAGTTTTGGGGAGGGGTGGAAAGAAAATGGAGTGATCAATTTGGATGTTATGTTAAAGAGAGGGGTAAGTGGGTGCGGTTTAGGAAGTGGTAGGGGTAAATGGGCGGAGTTTAAGTGCTCGACAAGTTTAATGATTGGTTAGTGGACGTGGCTTGGGAAAGGGGTGGGGGTAAGTGTGAATGGTCTAAGTGCAAGTCAAGTTCAATGGTTGATCGGTGGGGAGTGGTGGGAGTAAATAAGCGTGGCTTCGAGAGGGGTGGGTTGAAAAGGGGTGAATATGGGATGGAGAGAAAGGGTTAGGATGAGGGGAAGTTACCCCGCAAAAAGTGCGCCAGCTTCGGCATTTGCCTCTACTAACAATCCTGAAAGGTATATAAAATTTTATATTATTTTTCATTATTTTAATTCGGAATGTTTATTTTTAATTCTTTTTTGTTAATTGTAAATTATAGCATAAATTTTTTCAAACCTTCAAATATTATTTATATTACGTGATAATATAAAATGGATAAAAAACCAAGCACTTTTCATTAGCAGACACGAATGCTTACTTCTGCTTTCTGGAAAGCAATAAAAAAAAAAATGATAAAAAAAAATAAAGAACTATATAAATCACAAAAATTATTTATAAAGATAGCTAGGAAATCTGATATGTTATCGATATAGTAGAAAATGTAATTTCTAACTTTATCTATATTGAAAGTTATAAAAATGAACTGAGGACTATGCGTGATCTATTATCTAGGCAGTCTACCTATATAAACTTACAATTTCAATTTTAACTGCATTCACCTAATTACGTTGCTATTGTGTGCTATAAAGTACCCAGATAACTTTCTTTTTTTTTTTTTTTATTACTCCATTTTAATATAACGAAAACGGAAAAATAAAACTAAAAGTAATAATAGAATTCACCAAATAATAAAGCACCTTTAATAAAATGTACTGAGTCATTCAAATATAAAAGATTATCATCATTAAATAAATGATGCTATAAATAAGAAGGTCATTATTTTAATCATTATTATACAAGTTAGCAATTATTGTGTAGAAGTAGAAAATGTCAAATGAAAATTGGCAATTCCCTGGTATATGCTTTTGAGAGTAAATCCTAGTTTTTTTCAGGCGGCTTAACATCCAACTACCAAATTAGGTTTGGACGGGGCGGAAGTTCAAAGTTTACCATTAACATTTTTTTTAAACGAAATAAAATTTTAGCAGTTTATACGTGGACTCGAACTAGAGACCTCCCAGTTAGTACAAATCCACCTCCGTAAATACGAAACAGTCCCGATATTATATCAATCTTTATTTCAGATTTAATAGATATCTTTTCTTCACGGAAATATATGGGGAGAGATGTGGATTTATCAGCCTCCAATATGCTGATTCTATTCTTTTATTATAAGCGTACTCTTGAAATTTCATCCCCCCCCCCCAAATAAAGATAACTTGATAAAACACTGAGCCTACTTAACACCACTATTAAATTTAATTTAATTAATAAAGTAATATAAAGAATATTAGTTTATATAAGAATATTAATTTAAAGAATAAAATATTCTTCAAAACACACTATTTATTATACACCATTTTCTAATGTCTAATCATAATTTATAATAATTCCATTTTGTCACTAAACACACACACTTAGTAACATAACCTTATAACCTCCCGCACATACAATCAACAAGCCAACTAGTGTGGTGCGTAACAAAAACATTACGTTGATGTTAACTCTCTACACGAATTTCATAAATTTGCTCTAACGATGGATGAAAATCCGAAACCGGTCAGGAACAAAATGACTATGCATGCTACGACGAATAAAATACCAGATGTCATTGCCCAGGACCCATTCACATATCCAAAAATTTGTAGTTAGTTGTTTATTAGTAATTAGATGTTTTGATACAGTATTATAACAATCAAAACTATTTAGACTTCTCGAGAAGCGGTCAGAAAAAAGCATTTTAACTCTCTTTTAATTAATGGAGAACAAAAAGCGGTCTGTTGAAATGTTTTACCTATTTAGGCTTCTTTATGCCTCATCTGGTAGGCACTCATTAACTATTTCACTTTGTTAATTATCTATTTATAATTCTTTAATAGATTCGGTGCGGACTCTATTGTACGGAGATATGGGCTTACCTCTAATGTAAAAAGTTAGGATGTGCACTAATTAGATTACTCAAGTCTCAGTATAATTGGCCAAGAAATACTCTTAATCATTACATTCGTATGGAAACTGGTATTGGATTTGTTGTAGTGAAAGTTGTAATCAGGATGCTCATAATCTGAGACGATAATGTAATGAAAATTACAAAGGAAAGACTACCTAAAGTTTGTATGAATTAGTTAATAAATTTTGATCAGTGTCATGGAAATAAGTTACAATTTATGTAGAGAGAGAACTTAATATCCAAGTCTTGGATCACTTTACAGATATTAGCTAAAAACTATATAATGGGGTTGGGGTTGGAGAGAATTGGTCTGGTTTGATGAAATTAACAAGACTTGGTTAACACTGCAATATAATAATGAGTTACACGGACTGCCTGAAATTTGCAGTAAAAAATGTAGATTAATATAGAGTGGAAGGGGTAATGACACGTTGTGACTGGTGAACTATCTTCTGAACTAATGTGAAATAAATCTCCTCTATGTCCCGTCGTTGTATTTATATGGTTTTTCCCACTCTAATCTGAGAGAGCGCACTCTCGAGTGTATAAACTAACTTCGCTCTGTGCAAGTCTGTGTTGTCACACTGTCTGAAAAACGCATCCTGAAGATGGGCGAACGCCCGAAACCGGTCGATGACCACAAAATGAAGCAGGTACCACGGAAAATGTCTCTGATGCTTTCCAGCTTGCGGAACCAACCACCACA
>JAAEAF010002402.1:0-103413 GCA_011037195.1 Triatoma infestans
CACTAACTGCACTGGACTTTATAATGAAAATGATAGAATGAATGGTGCACTGGACTTTATAATGAAAATGATAGAATGAATGGTGAGAGTAGAGATATGACACGATGCGATGTACAGTTGTGTGGTTGTATCTCATAGATATCCTCTAGATAGATCCACTGGCTTATATACACAGGTTCTCCCACTCTAAAAATGGTGCAAAAACTGTAGAATCAAAATTAACAGGCAAATATCAACACACATGACATTCACTTTACGGAAAAAGTGCAGCTTCCTCAGAAAACTGGTAAATCCTATCTTGGAAGTTACTTAGCTCGCCGACTGACATGGAATCCCCACACTAAACCTAAAAGACAGGCACTAAACCACAGATTCCGACTATTACTGGATGGAAAACCTAATGAAATTTACAACATGATGTTACTGTACAAAACAATGATTCGACCAATATGGCTGTACGGTTGCGAAGTTTGGGGATCCGCCAATCTGTGCAAAATAAAGACATTCCAGTCTAGACTGCTACGACGCATTATTGATGCACATTATAATTTTCGAACTTTACATTACACACTGACCTTAACATGTCTATTCGTGATAGATACAATCAAATGGAAATATAAGAAGTTCCCAAGGAAACACTATCTTAAAACACACGGAATTCCTTCATCTCAAGCTTAAGCACACATTCACTGCCATAAACAAGAAGACTAAAAAGGAGGTGGCCCAAGGATCATAACCTCGCCAATTGCTAAAGGAGCGACGACTAGTGCCAGGAGTGTTATCACTGGATGGCTTCTCTATTCAAGTCACACTCGCCAAAGTAGCCTAGGTCCGCAGAAGCAATTATTGTACTTATAGATGTTGCTTAATCAATAAAAATAAATAAATTAAACTGTTTTTGATCTTCAAGTTTTGTCTTGAATTTAGTCTTTAAATTGAAAAATACTACCAAATCTACTTATTTTCTTTTTTATAATTTTTAGTATAAGTACACACTCTATTAAATATCCTGCACAGATAAAACTTAGAGTAACTGGTGCGTCAGATAATTTGTGCTTCATAGGTTAGTTAAATTGTTTTAAGGTCGTGGAATTACTCCACAAATGTGTTTAAATACATTAAAAACGTTGATAACTCTGATTTAATTCAAGTTAGAATACTTTCTCCAGTCTAAAATGCGGCGCTCCTAGGATGATGGTTGATTTTATCAAATTTCCACTATTTAATGGACGTTAAAGTTTTTGCCAAAATTTTTACATTTATACAACATTTCTTTTCATTAAGATAAATAAAAACTTTTAGTAAATTAAAAACAAACTATAAACAAATCTAAAAGCTAGCAAATAAATTCCATTGCGGATAAGATCAAGGGGGGGGATAAAAGCATTTCGATTAAATTACCTAATTTATTCATTCAATATTCATCATTTTTCAAGTAATAACATCGCCCCTCGTCTATTCCACACAAAAAAAAAAATAACAAAACCGTTGTTTAGTCACTATTTTTAGAAAATTCTCATTAACTGTGTGGTAATGTAAATTCCTGTTTAGTATCTTCTGCTATTCTTCTTATTTTACTTATTTATAAGTGTATACATTGGTTGGATGGTGGAGCAGGGTGGGTGGGGAAGAAGGGGGACGCCCATTAGATTGAAGTATAAAGATAAAAACCAAACATTGAAGGCTTGATTACTGACTGATTATCTAGGTCATACTTTTCCACCCATTCCATTCTTGCACCGCTACATGTTGGAATTATATGTCTTTTAGATTAAAGTTCACAAATAATCCGCTCTCATAATTTCCTTATTTACTAACAATGTACCTTTAACATTTACTGGAAGTGGGGGAAAATAAAAATCAAACATTATGTAATGTGTGTGTGTGTTTTTTTTAGTTGATTTTGGATTAAATTAGTATTTCTTTTGTTATGTATGTATGTATGTATGTACATATATATAAGAAATTCTATCCTTCTCTTACTGAATTTTCGGAAATAAGTTTTTGCCGAAAATGTATGTATGTTTGGAGATCCGTTCAGTAAGAAATGTATATATGTTTGGAGATCCGTTCAGAAGAAATGTATGTATATTTGGAGATCCGTTCAGTAAGAAAAAAATATTATTTCCACAACAGTTTATTAATGTCACAATTATTCACCTAAAGAAGGAAGGGATTAGCTCAGTGGTAGCAGCGCCAGCTCTAGGCGGTTACGTCGCCCCGGACAAAAAGACAAATTGCCGCCCCTTAATAATATATATATATATATTTTTTTAAGCAAGTCTATGCAAGTTCAGACATAAGCTGAAGCACTCGCTATGCTCGCGTGCTAATGCTATTCTGTTCAGAGAAGTATATGCATGTTCAAACAAGTACAAGCATTGTCCTTTACAAAGCATCGGCCTTAATTTTTCAAAAATAGTGTAAATATTTTTTAGCTTTTACACATAAACAATATAAATACACTATACGCACTGTAGATGTTTAGCAAATGAAAAAATAGATATATGAAATTTTCTATTAATTTATTTAACATATCCATATTTTTTTTCACCCTTACAGACAAAATGGCGCCCCGAACTAATGTCCGAGTCGTCCGTCCCTAGAGCGGAGTTGCTGGACTAGCAACGCGGAGATCCCGGGTTCGAATCCAGCATTTTGCCTGCCCTCTTACATTTTCTCTTCTTGGAAGCTTCTACAGCTCACTGGCCGGTGATGGGACAGTGTTGTCTGTAGCGTGAGAACACTGTCCGGAGGCCGGCAGTGCATTGAGAATGAATGCTTCGGGCTCCAATAACCATAAATGTTGACGCGCCTTAAATTAAAAAAAAAAAAGAAAAATAAATTCTAGAGTTTGAAGAATATTTGTCGATTACAATTTTATTCTTCCCAGTAAAAGAAAGTACTATTCCACACAGGATTTTTTGTGTTTTATATTTTTAGGATTATTATAAGTATCGTCTAATGTTGCTGCTTGCCATCCCAACGAAAGCACAAAACATTCAATAGAATTTTACGCGAATTAGTTACACAAAATTATTATATTGTTTAAACAACATCAATGAAATTGTTGTACGATTTGTCTAGGTTCGACTATATAATCATTTAAATAAATAAAAACACAGTTTGGAAATATATAATACCATAGTTATCTGACTAGGTTCCTTAGAGTTTAGAAATAAAGTAAAAAAAAACAGTATTACCATCTTTTAATTAAAAAAATTTTAATTTTTGGATGACATTTTTTTAAATTAATAATTAATAATATTAAAGTAAAGGTGAAGTTCTTAGAAACAAGTAAAAGTTCTGTTTCCAGAAATTTCTTTGGAAAAAAATAAAAACATAAAAAAACAAAGAAAGCGAAGGGAATAGCTAAGTGGCTAGCGTACTGGAGGACCCATGCGGAGGACCCGGGTTCGAGTCCAGCTGTCCTTAGATTTTTTCTTCCTAGGAGCCTCTACAGCTCACTGTCTGGTGATGGGACAGTGTTGTCTGTAACGAGAGAATCGGAGGCCGGCAGTGCATTGAGAATGCTTCGGGCGCAAATGACGATAGATATTAACGCGCCTGAAATTAAAAAAAAAATATAATAAAATAAATCAAAGAACTGAGAATTTCCATTAATATGCCTAAAAATAACATTAATTCATCTAGTACACGCCATCTATTCAAAATACATAACAAATCTATATGTTTAATTATATGCTTAGAAAATTATCTGAAAGGATCATCTCTTTTTCCTGCATTATGATGTACTTGGCATTTAGATGCTTATATAGCCTTCAACATAATATGAAGATAGTAATTGCATATTTTTAAATGCATATGCTAATTTCTATTAACTTCCTATATTTTAGTTAGTAAAATATGGAAATTTGATTTTAATTACCCAATCGCTCCTGGAATTCGATCCAGCTGGTTCTTTCCATTCCTGGATATACTAACTTATTCAATCCTCATTCCATCAATATGTTAAATGTACCTACGCAAAAATCATTCTTTATATTAACTTATCCTTTCAATTTAAGGTTCTTTCCCGTCCATGATTTCTTCGCACTTTTGACCCTCATAAATCTTCCTTGCCGTGCCATTTCCTTGAGAAACGTGTAATATTGATGGTTGTTATCTTCTTTAATTTTACAACATAGATTTACCATACAAGATTAATACATTTTTCTAATTAAAGTTGTTGTTTAGTAAATAATAAATAAAAACAAATGTACTTAAGTAAGAGTCATTTACTTTCAAATAATATGGAGGGGGTATATAGATCGCTTCCTCGCGTGTCCTCGGTAAGTTGCTTACACAGCTTAAACTATTTACAATGTCCCCAGTACTCAATTATAAGTGACGAATGATAACAACGTCTACGCTGTATTATGGGGGCTGCGCGAAGTCATATAGTCGCAAGGCTAGAGACTGGCGAAGGATATAAAGAAAAACTTTCAAAATGATTAAATAGCTTAACTTTAAGGACACACACACATATATATACTAATGTTTTCATAATGCTACTCCAAATTACTGCGTTTATTTACTTAACTTAACTTTGTATATTAACTTTTTTACATTAGCTTTAACATTTTGTCAAAGTTTGTATTTAATTTTCTTCATTTTAGCCTATTTAAAAAAAAAAAAATAGAAAAATAAGTTTGGGAATAATTTACTTATATTTCGTTGCTAACTTGTTATTAGTGATAAATGCGATGATAATGAAAACAAATAGACAACTTTTTACACAAAAACTCATAGGTGTTTTTTTTCACTCTTTTATTTTAAAAGTTTGATTAGTCTCAGAGTAAGTGCACGGTTTTTAGTGTGCTTATCCATGTTAGGCAAGAAAAGAAATTACAAACGTCTTTTATGAAAAAGTGTTACCTTTCCCAGAATATTGCTAGTTCGATTGGAGTACATAAAAATATCGCTGTTTTTATTTTAAGCTGCTTTTAATCGCTGTTATTGTTTTAAGTTGTAATAAGACACTTTAAAAGATTAATATGCGTATTAAATCCATTAAATCTTAGAGGTTAAAAATTTATAAATCCATTCGGGTATTAATTAAATTAAAGAGAAATTAACGAAAATTGAAAATGTATTGCGACATAAGAATGTATATATTACAGAGTTATCTGTGAGTGACAGTTTTAACTGCAATGCTGTTCATAGCAACATAGAAGATGTAATATCCCTCTAGATATTTAGTCGTTAGTGACATGTTAATATGCCATATCCAGAACCATTGCAGGCCCTGTTGTATGCACAATAGTTTGGAGTCAGTGAAAATGTTAATTGCCCCCTCCAGGATTGAAGAAGACTGTAGAATTGCTAATTCATTTCCCAGCAGAGTAGTTTTTTTTTTTTTAGTTCATTTAAACAAGCATATAATCATTTCAACAATAGCTTTTGCTAATTAATTAGGTCTAGTTGAAAATTATGTAAGATGCTATTCCTTTTAACTTAATCAGAATATAATTATTGTGTATACTACTAGAATTTTAGCTCATTTTTTAGGCACGACGTTTTTTTTGTAAGAATAGTAATTATCGAACAAAAATTCGAAGATTTATCCAAACTATTTTCTTCTTGAGAATTACTTTTTTTTTCTTTTTTTTTTTTTTTTAATTATTAGATTTTTACAACTGTACAGTAGCCATACAACAAGTAAAATAGATGAATAATGAAATAAAAGTATGCGCTAGCGGGCACACCCTGGCTTGAAGCTATGAACGACGGCTATCCAGCGATAGCAGTCGTAATACGCCATATGGCCTTAGTGTGTACGGCTGTATCTCAAGACAGCCGTCGTTATGTATTTAGATGGTCTCGCGTCCATCGACGCCTTAGTCGTCTTGGCGGGTTTGTGGGGAGAGTGGAAGTACAGAGGGCTTGGATTAGGGGATTGGAATGAGAAGATAGTTTGGAATGGAATTTTAGGTAGCG
Organism: Triatoma infestans; assembly: GCA_011037195.1. Taxonomy (NCBI): domain Eukaryota; kingdom Metazoa; phylum Arthropoda; class Insecta; order Hemiptera; family Reduviidae; genus Triatoma; species Triatoma infestans. The sequence continues at coordinate 5,941 of JAAEAF010002402.1, forward strand.
GGATTTGGCTAAAGTGGAGACGAAGGGAATTTTTAGGTCAGTGTGGATAGTGAGGTTAGAGACGTAGAAGGGAGCATTGACGATGGTGCGTAGGATTTTAGACTGTAGGGATTGAATGCGGTACAGGTTTGTGGTTTTGGCAGTCCCGTATAATTCAAGTCCGTATGTCCAAATAGGAGCTAGTAGAGAATTGTACAGTTGTCTTTTGTTGTGAAGTGTAAGTTTTGAGCGTTTGTCTAATAGTTTTTTTAGTATTCTATATCGGTAATTTAGTTCGTTTCGTTTGAGTCGAGTATGAGGGTTCTATATTAATCGTCTGTCTAGGTGGAGTCCGAGATAGCGGATTTGGGTTACAATTGGGAGAAAGTTATGGTTAAATTGAATGGCGGGAAGGGTTTTTCGGTTTAAGGTAGAATTACTTCTAAAGTTTGATGGAATTAACGGGCGTATAACAATAAATTAATCACCATGCGAGGCATTAGATAATTGTTTAAAACATTGAGGTTCATTATTACAAAGTTATCGATAAGCATCAATGATATTTTCCGTAATAGTCTACTTCTTTTTGTGATCATCGACCAGTTTCGGACGTTCGCCCATCATCAGGAGGTTTTTGTCAAAACATTCTGGTAACATAGACTTTCACAGAGCAAATTTAGTGATACACTCTTTGCAAGTTCTGTGTTATCACATTGTTTTGAAAAAAAAACATCCTGATGATGGGCCATCCCCCGGAACCGGTCGTTGACCACAAAAAGAAGCAGAATGTCATGGAAAATATCTCTGATGCTTTCTCCAGCTCTGCGGAACCAACCACAACAATTATCGATAAGCATTAATTCCGCAATGTTAATTTTCCCCCGCCGCAAATTAGATTTCCAACAGTTGAAAATTCGTCTTGCTGCTAAAATTTAGCCGAACTATAGTTTATTAATAATATTTTTATTTTTAAATTCCCTTTATCATTCAAAATAATCATCGATAAAAATATAATTTCTTTTACACCTATAAGATTGGATATTGTTGGTAGCACATATATATAAAAGCAATGTCTTTCTATATTTTTTAAAAAGAAATAGCAAGTTGTCACGGATAGTTATGAAGACTGTCCCAAGGTCGGATACAATGGCCAAGTTAGTCTTTCTGTCGTCTTCTTATTGTATGCAGCTCTTATAACAGCTATAACAAAAAAAAAAATAGTAACCAAAAGAAGTATGTTATGTCCTAGATAGTATGGCAGGTTAACAGACAATACGAACCATTGGACTCTTCTCAGTTCAGCACAACACACTCTTATCTTTCGTTCCTTTCTTCTTCTTAATATGGCCGCAGCCTCACATTCTGTCCATATGATCTTGGTATCTAATATGGCAAGCACATTTTCTTTGTTGTTGTTCATAATCTTCTTTTTTGAAGAAAGAGATCACATTGAATTAAACTTGAATTTCACTTTAGAAATCAGTAGGCTGTATCTATTTTTATTGTAAATTTTGTTATTAACGTGACAAAAAAAAAATATATAATCATTTCTTGATATTCTTTTCTCAATAAAGATTTGAACCCAGCTTTTTTTTCTCTGTTAGTACTTGCAAACTGTTATAAGTTGATAATACGATATATCATAATGAAACCTTAAATTTGAACAAACTATCGGAATGAATTCTGAAATGAAAATCCGAACCAGCCGTTACCAACTCAAAGTAAAAAATGTTTCCAAATTTCACCATATTTAGAGCATAAATATTTTCCAAATCTTCGTCGCTAAGTTTTAATTTCATTGTTAAAAAGTACAACTATTTTCTAAAGGTTTTAAAAAAGATTTTTAATGATTTCATCCTCGGAGTTTAGCTCTCAAATACCCTAGTTCATATATGCTGATTTTTTGTTTTAAATTTTGATTTCAGAACCATAAACAGGTGGCAGTTATATTTTTAGATATTCCCAACACTACTACAGAAAGTTTTCTGATGCTTGTAACTGAATTATTTGTATAATGGAGTTGATGAGGAGAGAAATTGGGATTGACCAAATACTAAATTAGACCAAATATGAAGACACTGTTATAATATGGCTATAAGGTTGCACTAACTGCACTGGACTTGTAATGATTTTATAGAATAAAAGGTGGGAATAGAGATATGACACGATGCGATGTTTGGTTGAATCTGATAGATAGATGTCTAGATCTCTCACTGGCTACCTTAGTCTGCTTAAGTCAGAGAGTACCAGAGAGAGCCTGCTTTCTCTCGGTCGGGCTTGTGTTGTTCTCTCTCTTGCCGTTACACAATATAATGGGGTTGATGAGGAGAGAAATTAGGCTTGATTAATTAAACGAGATATGAAGACACTGTTATAATATAGCTGTTAGTTTACACAAACTACACTGGACTTGTAATGATTTTATAGAATAAGAGGTGAGAGTAGAAATATGACACGATACGATGTATATGGTTGAATCTATACCATAGATGTCTCGATCTCTCACTGGCTTATATACAGGTTCTCCCCACTCTAGCCTGCGTAAGTCAGAGAGTACCAGGGAGAGTCTGTTTTCTCTCGGTCGGGCTTGTGTTCTCTCTCTCTCTTGCCGTTACATTTGCTATAGTCTCTCTCAGAACTTCGGACCGAGAGAGATTGATCACTTTACAGTCGGTTGTTTGCTTTTTGTTTTCAAAACTGAAATCATTTTTAAACTTGTTTAGCTAAATTTGTATCAAACCAAAGCTAATATGTTATATCAAGACAAACGGAGGTAGTATCAGTTATTTCAGATCTCTTAATACGAGTATATCAACCTAATCCGAATTAAAATAAATAATTCGCTACAATTTTTAATAGTAAACTCCAAATAAACAACGATATTTTATGTTTTAAACACCTTTGTTTATTAGTATAATATATTTTAAGGAATGACTCACCCTTTATTACTTTTCTCTTATTATTTCTGGTACTGTAATTTATTTATTATGGCGACTTTTAGGGGAAGAGTGGAGTTACGTTTTGCTCTCCTAAAGTGCTATTTTATTTTATTTTATTGTACGATTCTATCATATGCGATTTCCGCCATAAAAACACCAACAGATTTCATTAAATTTGATACAAAAACTATGATTCAGGGAATTATCACTTTGTTGAAAACTGTATTAAACTTAGAGAAATTTCATTTGAAGAAGTTTTGGGGAAAAAGCAAGGTTATGGTTTCCTCAAAAAAGTCATTTTATTAAGTTGATCATTCTCTCATTCATATAAAATTGAAGACAAATAAATATTTTAAAGAAACTTCGTCATTTATATTTCTCTGAACTTCAATAAGAGAAAGCTGTTTAAGTGTTTCACATCAATTTTTTTTTCCTTCATAGTATTTCCTGTTATAACGCTAAAACATTTTCGAGGCACTTAGTGGAGTATCACTTGGGAAGTAGCGACTCTATGGGTACCATAGTTCAGTACACCATACAGTCTCACCAGCCCGAAAACTTATGGATTACAAGGAATTAAAATTTATAATTTTTTGTATGCAATACTTGTATTTTTATAATTAGAAATATTATGAGTATTACTTGTTTGACACTGAGATTTGTCCCTTAATTGAGAATCAATAGGCCAACCTCGGAAACTGAAGGAATTGCAGTCGATTTCACTAAAAGAATAATGACATCATCAAATACTAAGTTTTGGTCGACCTTTAGCGCTTTTGTTTTTATTTGCCCTTGTTGAAACAACCGTTTCTAACGTCCGAATTATTGTCGGAGCTCCTGCTGTTAATCCAACACAGTAAGCAAAGTTAAGAAATTACGGTTTGTGTGTATTTGGTTGTGATCGTAAGAAACCGACGGATATTGAGTAAATATTTGCTGATGGGAACAGTAAGATGTTGATGCAGTAACATATCTCTTAGCTTTAGAAGTTAAATATGTAAAAGGGGGCGGCTATACAAATCTATACGACCCAAATGAACTATTGTGGCTCCCTCCTTCCAAGTAGTTGCATATATCAACTATTCTGAGTCTAGTGTATGAATGAGTGTAAGTGTTGTTCTCGTTAAGGTAGGATACCCGCAGGGATGTCAAAATTCCTGGAGAAGTGCTTATTTCAATTGCCCTTAACGGGAGCGCCAAGGACAAGCAGTAGATACCTAGTGATTCACTGTTTGCCGTTATGCCATTGAGTAACGAACACTGCATCCATTTCTTATTTATTTTGCAATTTTTTATAAGCTAATTGGCAGATTAATTCAAATTAACAATTAGAAGTAGTTTTTATTAGTCTGTTAATTATACGTAGAACTATTTATTATATCACTAAAGTAAAAGAGTAATTTCAAAAAGGAAGTTAAAAAAAACCTCATCGGAGTAATTGGAATTTATTTGATTTTTACCTTGCCGGCAATTTAAAATAGTTTAATTTCCTGTTGATCGACTTTATGTAGGTGACAGAGAAAATCCGTGTGAACTAATTCTTAAATTAAGTTCAATGTACCTGACTAGATGCAAAACTATTAATTTGCAATGCGGGGTAATAAAACAGTTATAAGTTCAGCTTATACTCTGAAAAGGTGATGTAAAAGGTTACATTGATTGGAATTTATCTGTTTATTTATTTATTTTTTTATTTGAAGGTAGTTCTGAATAATAGGTGGATATTATTTAGCATTCTCAGAAATATTTAATCTAATGTGAAAATGAAAATTAAGTTTTGACTATAATCTGTGCAGAGCGTCTTAAATACCAATTCAAGCCATTGAATAAATAAAAGTATTAGCCATAATTTGTCTAACTGTAGCGCTAATTTTTTTCACATTTTATTTAATTAAGGGGTCTGTAATTTTTTGAAGGCTGCTATTTATTTAGTGCTTAATCTAATTTGAAGTAGTAGCTCCAAGAAACGGGAAACTAGTTGTTTTTTTAAACATCGCATTAAGGCAATAAATAAGTCATTTAGAATTTCAGCAAAAACTATAAAACAATTACATTACAGCTAACAGAAAACAATTATATAAAAACAATATGACATCACTGAAAACAACCTTAAACTAACTTACATATTTGTCCCGAATGCAATACTGCAACAATCCCAGCAGTACAGCGCGAATTGGGCTAGCTACCTAATTTGAAATAAGAAGCTTTAACAGTTCATCATCTTATAACACGAGCGGTGATTAAAAAGACAATTGAACTAAATATAATAATGAACAGATGGAATTCATGTATGAGAAATATTATTCCGATTACTGATAACAGCTAAAGACACCCCCCACCTCCATACACACACACACACTCTCTCTCGCTCACACGCACACAAAAAGCACACACACTGACACATTTTGTGCATGAATATTTGCATGTTGTGTGTTTCATGCACTCATAAAAGGGCCCATCTGATCTAGTTTTGTTTTTTATTATTCAAAGGGCATTATGCACTGCGACTTGAAAGATCTATTATGCACCTCGGAGTCTTCTCAGTGCACCTCCGATCAGTGTTCTCCAGGTACAGGCAACACTGCCCTTCACTGGACAGTAAACTGTTGAGGCAAATCCAAGAAGAGAAAAATCTAAAGGCAGTATGCTGGATTTGAACTCGGAACCTGCGCGTTACTAGCCCAGCGCGCTACCACTGAGCTAAACCTATCCCCGCCCTATCACTAGAAGATATTGTATTAAAAGATATTTCACAAACTGATAGTATACAGAATTTAGCGAGCTTATTGCTGACATTCATTAATTCACTTTCTTGTTTTACATTGATCTTAATTTTAATTATTTCATAATTTTAGTGAAAAATTAAAGAAGTTTAAGAGGATCTGTTCTATAAAACTTCTGTTATTCACATTAATTGAAAAATTGTTTTCTGAATAAAGTTTAAGAATAATAATTTATTTTCTTATGTGTTATTAAAAATGAGTAGATTTTATCACAAAATGCATGTTTTCTTTCCCTCTTGTCTTGTGTTTTGTAGAGATACCCAGATTATTTTTCCCAACTAACGCATGCCTAAAGGCATAATTTTTATGTCCAAACTAACAGTAACATTTAAAATGCGTAGGGAATGAGAATTATTTTTAAATACTCCAACACTTCACATATCGTGTAAGTTACTTGTAAAATAATTGTTAAAGAAAAGTGTGTTATATAACAGTGCATTTATTTATTAAAGTCAATAATTGCGGTTTTGGCTATTTGCCAATATTTACCACTAATAAAGAAAAGCTGTTTTATATTATAGTATTAATTTGAATAATTATGTGTTTTGTCTTTGGTTTTTGCCGGCATGATTTGCAATTAAAGCGCATTGCACTCTCAACAGAAGCTTTAATTATTGTAATTTTATTTACAGTTTTTGAATAATTTTCATATTTATTATCACTATAATAATTTTGTCTTCTCATTTTCTTGTTAGTTGGCATAAATATTTACATTTTTATAACATGTTTTTAGTTTTTAATGCATTAGAATTTCTTTTTTCACTTCAGTGAAAAATTTTCCACTCAAATCTTAGCGAGTAATATGAAATTTTCTTTCATTTTTCGGTATCTAGATTAAAATACTTTTTACGTCTTTTAGTTTTCTGATTCTTGTCAAATTTTCGATGCTCAACTTTCCTCGAATTACATGTTACTTGATATTCCGTTAAATATCATCAAAACATCTGATCACGATGGTTTCGATCAAAAAAAACTATCAACCGGAAGTGGCAGCATTGCTGATTTTTACTTTCTCTTACTCCTAGTAAGAGGAAGTATTGTAATCGTGTCAAATTTTCGATATCGAGTTTTCACCGGAAATATCCGTTTTGAGGTCCCCTGAGTCCAAAAAAGTGGTTTTTAGCAATGGTCTGTGTGTGTGTGTGTGTGGTGTGTGTGTGTGGGTGTGTGTGTTGTGTGTATGTATGAACAGCATAGCTCAAAAACGAAAAACCGTAGAAAGTTGAAACTTGATATTCCGTTTAGGTATCACCGTGGGATCTGACACTACGTTATCTGTCAAAATTCCTCAACCGGAAGTACCACTTTACTAGTTAGATTTTTTACTTTTTTGCGATTTTCTCAAAAATGGCTCCGACGATTTTCTTTAAACTCGAAACATCAACCACACATACAAAGAGCTACAACTTTTGTTTGAAACATTTCTCCGGGAAAATGCTCTGAAGGGCACTTTTGGGGGAGGGGTGGGGTTAGGTTTTCATCTAAAGTGCTATTTCACATTATTTCACAATTCTGTCATCTAAATAATGTTAATTAGAATTAAATATGTTGTTGAAATTCCGAGTTTGAAAAAAATCGGATAACCAAAAAATCGGATAACCGGAAGTGCGTTTACTTTACCACTTTACTAAATGATTTATTCACTTTTTCAAAATTTTCTCAAAAATGGCTCCGACGATTTTTATGAAACTTCGTATATAAACTAAACATGCAAAGATCTACAACTTTTATCTAAAACATTTCTCTGGGAAAATTCTTTTAAGGGCACTTTTAGGGGAGGGGTAGGGTTAGATTTTCATCTAAAGTGCTATCCTAGTTGATTATACAATTCTATCATCCAAACATAATTAGTTAGAAATAAATGGATGGCTGAAATTCCAAGTTTCAAGAAAATTAGTAAACCGGAAGTGCGCTTTTACTGAACAGTTTTTGCAGTTTTCGACGAATTTCATTAAATTTGGTACACAAACTATAAAATTTGTCAATTATCATTTTGAGAACTGGAGTAAGAGAAAGTTGTGTGAGTGTTTCACACCAGATTTTTTTTTTTAGTTTTTCGCGATTTTCTCAAAAATAATTTCGAATTAAAACGCTGCAATTGATTGATTCGTAAAAAGGCGGGATATATTGATGCAGAACAAACTGATTCAACGAATCACCGAATACTTAATTCATACTTATGAACTTTTAACAAAAGGGGCAAAATTTTCAACAGTTTTACAACAAAAGCAGCTAAATTAATCTCGCCTCTGCGATTTGTAAAGGAAGTTCACTTCACTGTAGTAATAATTTCAAATCCATGATTGCAAACTAAACTTAGAAATCAATCAGTATTGTCATATTTACTTACAAAACTCATTAATTTTTGTTTGTTTGTTTCAGGTGAGTTAAAAGTAACTTCAGATTATGTTTAGCACGTAAGTAAATTCAAATTCCTGTAACTTTTTATTTTTTAATTTTTTTTTGCAAAAAAACACAGTCCATGAATAATTTTTTTGGAAAAATGAGAAATTTAATGCCCTTTCACAGAAGAAGCCTACTACTGCACTGTGACCTAAAAGATCTATTGCACAGATATACCTACCTATTACTGATCGTTTACGTTTCCGCGGCTATTTTCATGAAAAAAAAACTTAATTTTTTTCCGGGTTGAGGCCGCGGCAGTAGTTTGCTAAAAACCGACGTTTCGCCTCTATGTTGCAGTGAACCTCTTCAGGATTGTTCACCTTGACAGCCTATAAAGCACCCAATTTTTTGGCCTTAATTCACTGCCTAGTTTTAACATTGATCTTATTTTTAATTATTTCATAATCTTATTGAAAAATTAATGAAGTCTTAGTTAGTGAATCTGTTCTATAATTTCTGTTATTCACATTGATTGAAAAATTGTTTTCAGGTTGAAATATAAGAATAATAATTTATATTCTTACGTGTTATTAAAATGAGTAGTTTGTACCACAAAATGCATGTTTTCTCTCCTCTTGACTGTATATTTCTCGCCTCTTGCCCCATGAGATCTTTTTTTCAACTAACGCGAAAGAGAGATTAGAGAGACTAAGAGATTTTCATAACTATTACTCTTATTTACTCTATATTACTCTCACATTTAAAAAACGTGATTTTTAACCGTTGTGCGGTATTATAGGATTGTTGCAATGTTCATGGACCGCTTTTTTGGATTACAGTGTTTGGGCATTGTCCCTCCCCCGCGCCACTTTTATATTTATGTTAGAACAAATGATTACAATTTGAAGTTTATATATATAAATATATATAGTGACCGACAAAAAATTCCAGCCACCTGAAAAATTTAATATTTCTATGAATAGTTTTAAATTTTTTAATAATTTTTATCGTTCATAACGTTTATAGGTTAACTGATTTGCAAAATAAAACAAATAAGAATTATATTGGAAATTTAAAATAATTAATTAAAAAAGAACTGAATCTGGAAAATTGTATTTTACCAGATTTTATTAATTTTTATTAATTTTATTTTACATTATTCTGTGATGGGATAGTGCTCACGCCGAGTATTATCTCCTCTTGCCCGGGAAGGGAATAGCTAAGTGGTTAGCTTACTGGACTCCCATGCGGAGGACCCGGTTCGAGTCCAGCTGTGCTACCCTTACATTTTTTCTTCCTAGGAGCCTCTACAGCTCACTGTCCGGTGATGGACAGTGCTGATCTGTAACAAGAGAACACTGTCTGGAGGCCGGCAGTGCACTGAGAAGGCTCCGGGCGCCAATGACCATAGATGTTGACGCGCCTTAAATTAAAAAAAAAAAAGTCCTCTTGCCTCATCACAGCTTCTAGGCGTCTCGGGATGCTCTGAATCAAGTGGGAAATTTTGTTTTATAAGAGATTAGAGCCCATTCGTCTTGAAGTGCCATTTCTTGCTCCTGAAGCGTCCCAGGACGGGCCCTCCGATCTCTTAACCTTCTTCCATGCATATCACACAGATGCTGTATGGGATTTAAGTTGGGAACGAGCAAGCCAATTTAGGAAGTCAATATTATGGTTATTAAGAAAGGCCTGCAGTGTGTGGGCTGTGTGTGGACGAGCGTTAACTTGTAAACTCCTTACCTATTTCCGGCATAATAGGGACCTTATGTTCTTGCAGTATATCCGCCAAATACGGAGCAGCAGTCATGGAACCTCCACGAACGATCACAACTGCGTACGACATTTAAACTGATACCTACCCAAACCATCAGAGAGCCTCGTTGGTTGGAAAGGCCTAGTGAGAACAAATCTTGCATTGTTCAAATCTTTCACCTCTTCTCCTCCACACTCGTTCACGGTCGTCTGGAACCCTTAAGACAAACAGCGACTCGTCAGTAAACAATACATTTGCCCACTGTTCGATAGACCAATTTGATGTATTGCCGAGAAAACTCAAAACGAACAACTTGGTGCTCCCTAGTTTGATCTGACCCACTTGTGGGGCGAAAAAGCCATCAAACGTTGCTTATTCAATCTCCATTCGAGCTGTTCTCTCAGAAATTTGTGAACATCTCGAACTCTTGGAGACGATGAACTACTACATCTGAACAGCTGTCCTGTTTAACAGTGTCAAAAACAGGTCTTCCCACAATCCATCGCCCTTGAACGCCCTGAGCCTGGCCTTCTAGAGTATGAGCCTGTTTCTCTGTTACGCTGCACTACATCTCGCAGAGTTTGGTAGGGAACACCAATAGCAATGGCTGCATAATCTGATCGAGCGGCCGTCATCAATAAGTGCTACAGCACGTGTGACGATCATCGGCACTAAGGAGCATTTTAAAATTCGCATTTTTAAATTTTTAATTTACTTAATCAAAAAGGACAAGAAGCTAAAGCGAAGTTAAAGCAAATAAAAATCAAATCGAACGGAATAAAAATAAACAAATTGATAATAAATGAACATAAAACTAGTAAACCTTTTTAATTTATTTAATTTTCATTAATACTACAAGTTTAATGTGCAAAGTCCAGTTTATTCTAAAAATGTTAACTATTAATCGCCAAAACAAAAATCATTGGTGAAAACAGACCGAACAATATTACATTATTTATTTATTTTTTAAGCGGCTAGAATTTTTTACCGGTGAATGTATTTATTTATTTATTTTTCTGTTTTATGAATATAATTTCCTAATATTATTATTTTGTAGAGTTAACAAACATTCTTGGGAAAAATAATTGTTTTATTGTCTTTACTTTTATCATTGTTACCTCATTCTATAAGGAACAAAAATAATAATTTTTATCAGGTATCACCAAAATAAGAGAGAGATAATGTCAACATTATAAAACTTTATAGAATATTTTTACTTATTATTTTAATAAATTCTTTCATAATACTAGAGAATTGTTTTTATTCTTTATTTATTTATTTTTTTTTTTTACCTTCGAAATTGGTTGGAAAATATATTTTACATAATTTTTGTAAATAATTGAAATTCAATTTTTGCTTTCTCTCGCCGGTTTAACGATGAAATATTATCAGTCATATTTTTCAAATTTTGAAGCCCACGATTAAGAAAAAAAAAAGTGATTTTAATGATTATCCCTTAAACTCGCGTCTATTAAATTACACATATATAATGTTGGAACTACCATTTGAAATATGTTTTGCTTTTTCGTTTAGGTGGTTTTGAGAGTGGCGCGACTTTATGCTAGGTATCCATTTGAGAGAAACTCGCAAGAGTTAGTTACTCTCGATAGTTACTCTCAACTGCCTGTTCACTCGAGAGCAGTTTTCAAAATTTTTACTCGCGCTAGCAACAGAGAGTAAGTAGCTCTCGAGTGTTTATGTAGGAAAGTACTCTCAGCCTTGAAAGTAACTGCGTTAATGGAAACATTGAAATTTTGAAGTTCGGACGTCCAAATGCACAAGCTTGCGGCCGCTATTGTAGTGAGTTTAAAAAAAGGAATTACAAACGGAAAATAACACAAACAAGTTGTTGGGTTATTATAATCATGAGTTCAACGGAGATCTACATTGGGTGCGTGTTGTGTTGGATGCTTACAAGGGGAATTGCAAAATGAAGATGCTCAACAATTTCATCATTTTGTCCGCAATGAGTGCAGTAGAGATTCAATAAATTATAATAGAGTGCGTTGGACCAGTAGTTAGAAAAGTGTAGTTGGAAAGTAGTTGGAAAAAGATACTAAAATGCGAGTGGTCATATCTGTCTACGAGCGTGTAATGGTCACGTTACGATTTTTTTCATCAATATGATAGTGAGTATTAATATTATTATCACTAATTTATATGATTAATTTATGCAGGTGATTCATACACCAGCGCGTTACACGTGCAAATTAAATTCTTGTGCAATTTTCTTCAATATGTCATGTTTTTTTTCTCTCGATATCGGAAGGCAATGCTTTTCGTATTTTACGAATTTACGTATGCTTACGAAATTTTCTTAATATAAGCCAATCAACTTTTCAGTTTCTTCTTTCGTTCCGTTCTTCTTCTGCGCCATTTTTTCAGCAAACTGCCGGAGAGCACTCTCAGAATTTGAAATTGTTTCGTCTTCCTACCCCTGCGAAACTTTCCACCTGCGAGGAACTCTCAACATATTTTCTCTCCGAGAGTTTATACGCACTGTCTGATAGTTACTCTTAACACTATGTTTACTACAGAGAAAGCTCTCGAGAGTATTTCTCTTAAGTGGACGTCTACCAAATTTTGCTCACATCAAATCTTGCTTTTCAGTGTAATATAAGTTCTATCTTTAAATATAGTTATTAAAACATTCAAGAAAATGTTCCAATTACAATCGGGAGGCGGGATCGAATAGTCTCACACCAACTTTCTTTGCTTTAAACGCTTTGCCTTAAATTTTGGCTCGTGTGTTGGATATTGCGATATCGTTTTATTCAACTAAAACAATATTTTTCGAAATTTCTGTCACATTAGACTGCTTTAGTGTTTTTGTGTTCCATTTTTGGAGGTAAAAGTAATCACTTGTAGTTGATTTTTTTTTTTTTTTTGGTTAACCTCTTAGTTCCTTTTATTTTGTTACGAGGGACTAAGCGGGGCTGGGTTGGAAAGTCACTTTGGAGTCTGGCGATCATCTTAGAACACTGTGGCATGTTGTGTAATGTGTTGTGTTCGCATGGTTGATCGATCACAATAGTTTAGTATTCACCGGCTGGCCTGACATATGTTCCTAGTTTAGTGCACCTGTCGGCCTTAAACTAAGGCTCGTGGCATTCCTTCCTCCTCCTATGAAATGGCTCTCTATTCATCGAAAACTGTGTCCTTTATAACCAACTTGGAAAACTTTATTATTTTTTAGTAATAATCTATTGTATTTGGAAAATTTCATTGTTTATTGTTGTTGCATTGGTAAAAGGAGAGAAAATGGTAGCACTTAACAGAATCACAATGAAGGTACCTAACTTGACTAATCCATCAGTCGTTGATATTTGTGATAACTATATAATTAATGAATATCTAACTAAATTCATTAAATTAGAGTTTTTTATTTACTTCAAAAAGTTATAGATAGTGGATTCTCCCTACTCAGTTTTGGTGATTGGCAAAGTTTGCAATTTTATTTTTATAATTCTCTCATAAAATAATATAAAGAAACCCAATGTGAAATATCAATTAAAAAAAACTTATACTTTTTATAGACAAATTATATTAGTTACTGTTCGCTTTTAATTAATTTAATTCAATTATTTTGTTTGTTTGATAAGTTGGAAGCACTCGTCTTCTTATGCCCCTACTAAAAGACCCTTTTTGCGTTTCTTTGAGAATCTAAAGGAGTCTTAAATTGTAGTCTTCGGACTTGATTGGTTTTTGTTGATAATAGCCTTGTATTTACCCTCTCATGATTGGATCCTTTGGCTCCAGATCTCCTAGGATTCAAGAATAATAGCTGCTGGAGTTTCAGTTAGCTGTAGGGGAACCAGTGCCTAATATGCTAATGTCACCTTATTACTTCCCAAATGTGTTTTATAGGGTTCAGATGGCAAAATAGCTATTTATTATAATAATCTCTACTTGCCTCATGAAATGGATGGACGACTGTAGCTCGCTGCATGCGGATGTTTGCATTATTCTGCATTAACATAAAATTTCCACCAAAAAATGTAGCCAATTGGATCACAAACTTTCAGAATAACTTTTCAGTGTACTTGTATGCGAACATAGCTCTACATTCTATGAATATCAGTTCAATATTTGCGGGGACGTTGATCCTTCCCCATATCATGAGCGACTGTCTTTGAGGAAAATTGCCACCCACTCATATTAGTACATTGTACACCTCGTTTGTCATCTTCTCCACACTCGATTCTGGTATGTCAGTCATCTGAAGGATATATACAGAATTGGTATTTATCTAAGAAACAGAGCTCTCCATTGAACAATGGTCCAATGGACATGCTGATTAGCGTAAAACGGATTTCTAATCGATGGCTCTTCAGCATTGAGAGAATTGGATGTTCAACTTTAGTGATTTGAAACTGACTGCCAGAGCTCTTCAGTCCATATCGTTGGTCATATGGATAGTTTCAAGTTGATCGGGAGCGATTAAATGTTGCTTCCGTATGTGAAATAGCACAGAGAACGTGTTGTTATCCGTATGGATCAAACAAAACGGAAAAGAAGAACGAATCAGGAATTTTGAAACGCATATATCTTTGAATTAAGTTATTAAATTACAATTCCCAATATACTCGTATTGCTCTGTAACCAAGTTATGGCATAGATTATTTGAAATTAAATAGAATCAGTTCGAAAGAAATTGTACTAGTTATACTTGCATTCTTATAAATCTAGTTCGGGCTTTATTCATATAGATCAGATCAATATTATTTTTTTTTTTTTAATGTTTACAATTAAACACAGGGAGCACAAGTGACTCATGATTGTCATTCAGTGAAAGTTTAGGTTTTTCGTCATAGCTAACTAAATAAATAACTAACTAAATGAATTGCCATGTATTTAGTTTTTGAAGAACAATAAGTATTAGTGATTCATTGGCATCAATTTTTTTTCTTTTTTTTTTAACTAAATTGCTATTGTTTTCAAACAATAGGTAATCAGGGTAGGCATTAACTCAGTGGTAGTAGCGCGCTGGACTAACATCGCGGAAGCGGCCAGCAGTGTTGCTGCCCTTAGATTTTTATCTTCCTTGGAGCCTTTACAGGTCACTGTCCATCACCGGACAGTGCAGTCTGTAGCGAGAGAACATTGTCTATGGGCCGGCAGTGCATTCCGGAAGGCTCCAGGCGCCAATAACGAGCCTTAAATAAAAAAATATCTCGGGTGAAACAATTTCTCTTACTCCAGTTTACAAAATTGTAATTAAAAAATAGTTAGTATTACAAATTTAATGAAATTCGTCGATGTTTTTATGGAGAAAATCGTGTAAATTGAAAAAAAAAAACCTGTTCACTTAAAAACTAAACACTTCCGATTTATTAATTTTCTTGAAAATCGGGAATTTTGGCAATATATTTATTTCTAATTAATTTTATTTAGATGATAGAATTGTGTATAAACTGTAATAGCACTTTAGTGGAAAACCTAACCCCATCCCTCCCCTAAAAGTGCCTTAAATGAATTTTCCCAGAGAAATGTTTCAAATAAAAAAGTTGACCTTTGTAGACCTTTGTAGTGTAGTTGATAAAGCAAGTTTTTTTTCGTGAAAATCGCAAAAAAAGTAAAAGAAAAAAAAAAAATTCAGTAAATTGGTACTTCCGGTTGAAGAATTTTGACACTAATTTACTAACGGATACCATGGTGATACCTAAACCGAATATCAAGTCTGAACTTCTGCTATTTTTCGTGTTTGATTTATGCTGGTTTCATACAAAAAACATACACACAGACACACACATATATATATATATATATATATATATACATATTTTCATTTTCTAGAAACCACTTCATTGGACTCAGAGGACCTCAAAACGTTTATTTCCGGTCAAAACTAGTTATCGAAAATTTGACACGATTACAATACTTTCTCTTACTCTATCTATACTAGGAGTAAGAGAAAGTAAAAAATAGGTAAATAATGAATTTTAAATTTATCTATAAATACGGTAATGCTGTAATTTACGTGTTTGTAATTGGAGAAATTCTTTTATTTGTCCATGTTTTAGCAAAAAAGTTCGAATGTCCACAGCACTGAAAACCATAGCAATAATTATTTGTTTTCACAGTCAAAATATATTGTGGAAGGACTTCTGATATTTTCTTGTTTTACTTGTTAAATTGGATACAATTAACTAATTTTACAGATCAGAATTTAAAAAAAAATCATTCAATTTTTTTTTTGTTTAAATAAGCAAAATGTTGGTTGGCTGGGGCCAAAAAAAAAAAACTTTTTTTAAAAAACATCAGAGGCGTCCGAAACGTCGATAGAATGAACTTTTAAAGTAATATATTTTTTTCATTGGCCCCTAGCCAACCAGCCAACCATTTTGCTACAATAATTTATTTATATAATTCACAATGACTTTCCTAACATTGCTGGTAGTATCAAAAAAAAGAAGACAAGATTATTTATAAAAGATAAAGATTCATGCCCTAATTGCAGAATTGTTTACCTACTACTACTACTACTATCTTGCTAATTTAAAACACTACACATTCATCAAAACACATAACAAGAACAGAAAGAAAGTTTTATTTCTTAACAAAAAAAGTTATAAACAAGTTTTAATTTGTTCACTTTCATAACAGAAATTTATAAACTGAAACCAATTTTATAAATTCAAATTCACTTTCAAGATCGTCACTTTTCTTTCTAAGCTTGTCGCCCTTAATTGGATTCATTTATGAAATGTTGCCGTTTTATAGTTTCATTTTCATTTAATAATCTTTAATGTATTTTTAATTGTTTTCTGCTTCATAATAAATATATAAAACATCATACTTTTACTATACTTTCTTTTATTATTTTAATAATTTCTTTTTTACTAATTCAATTTTTTAATTTATTCAATAGCATTTGATTTACTTCCATTCTGAATTGTACTGTTCGAGGGTAATTTACAATAACCATAATCATAATGCCCTAAATAACTACGTAAAACTTCAATTTTTATGTTAAGTATAATCGCGAAGTACAGGTTGTCGAATTATGGCTTGCACAAAAGAAATAACTCTTTTAATTTCCCCTTTTTAGAAGGATTTTTTTTTGCTTTGGGTTGTTTCTTATGAGAATTATAAGAATCATTAAAGCTGATATTGATCGATGGACGCTTCGACATTTTTGGAACCATAGCCGTATCTGTCTGCCCGTTTTAAAAACGGTGAAGACTAGAGAAGTTTTATTTTTAGTGAAACACGAAGCGAAGGAGTGTAAAATAATATACTTGGTTCCCTCTTTTCTTGGAGCCACGCAGATGTGAACCAGATAATGACAATGCGAGGAGAGAGGTTGGCAATATGTTTACAAACGCGTTAAGATGCGTACAAAGACACAGTGATGAACGAATTCGCGCTCTTTTGAAATATTGAGCTATGACTGTGAATTGGCTGTCCAATTTCACAGTGGCTAATTGCCTAAATCCCTAGGTTGGTCGCTCGCTATTGATGATGTCCTCCATATGCACGATTTCGCAGAAGTAACTCTTCCATTAATTTCACGAGAGTCTTTAGTGTGGGAGCTCTCAAAAATTCTGGGCCTACGGCATTTACTATTTGTTATTACTGGGGAGAAGTACCTTCTCGAGGTTTTCCCAAGTCCGCCTATTGAGGTTGTTATATGGCTTTCTGCTTTTAATATTCATTGCTGAGAAACATTATTTGCATTGCAGATTTATTTCTAGATAGAAATTGTTTTGTGAATTCATACTTTATGTATCTTAAGTGTGTTTAAAGTTGATTGAATATCCGATGTGTAGTGGTGGCTCGCATTAGCTTGTTTTTATTTTTTTCATTTTTTTAAAATTTCCCACTTCTGAAGGATCTTGGCGTCCAAGTGGCACTACAGTAACCGAGTGGTAAGACACATGGATCACCAAGCTAAGGTGTATTGTGGTTCGATTTTCGGCCTTGGTCTTGGATTTTATTTGACGTATTAATATGAGTAACATGTAGTCATGTATATTACTCTTCGCCTCAGCCCACACTATACCTGATCAGGTAGCTGGTACTATTTTACTCACTCAGACTAACATATCCCCAATTCTATGATTTTATCCGTCTTACATGCTTCATTTGATTTTGATTGATTGATTTCGAATTTTCATCAATCGTCAGATTATAACCTATCAAGTTTGAGTAGAAAGTTAACTTCAATTTTTAAGTTTCTGTCAAGCATAGAAATATTGATTTTTTATTTTTTTTATCATTCGCAAAAAGCCAATGCCGGCTTAATTTAAATTAATGTTCAATATTCTACCTATACTTATCTATTTACAGAATCTAAAAATTTGGATATGGCATTATATAGTGTGGTGGTGTAGAGTGTGTAGACTAAATTTGCTCTGTGCAAGTCTGTGTTGTCACACTGTCTGAAAAACGCGTCCTGAAGATAGGCGAACGCCCGAAACCGGTCGATGATCACAAAATGAAGCAGGCTACCACGGAAAATGTCTCTGATTATATAATTCTAAATTTGGCTTGGTTTTGTAATCGTTTCAGTAATTTTTCGTAAACAATAGTTTTCTTTCTCTTGCATACCCGAGACAAATCATTATTAAATGTTCTAGCGTTTCCGTTTCTCCACACTCGTTCTCTGATTTCTCTGATGCGAGCAGAGTAAGCTTAACATAGACAAATTATTCTTATACGTTTCTTATTAATAGACAAATCCATAATGGCCTTCTATGAACTTCAGGATTAATGGATTTATAAAATAATCCCTTTGGAGACTCCTCATATTGCCAGACTTACCTATTTTTTTTTGGATAGCAGGAAATATGTCACTTATGAGAATTTTATTGTTAACGATCATCCCATCGCAAATAGTTTTTTTAGCAAATGAGTGGGCTTGTTCACTTTCTGTTATATTTGCATGCGCCTTGATCCATACAAAGCAGACTGCATATCCTTTAGCTGAGAGCTGAGTAACACTAATTAAAATTTCGCTAACAATATGGTTGAAATTTAAATTCTCACCCCAGTTACTCAATTTAAGAAGAGTGCTTTTGGTAAAATGACTTTGTACATTATTGTACAAAGAATTATATATATACAGAACACCAGAGAACTAACGTAGAGCAACAATGAATTCTTTTTCTTTAAAAACTTCTATGGCCATTGCCGTACAAATATCTCATTATAATTTTAAGGCCTGTCGATTTGAATACCTTTTTCTTATTTTAGTTTCATTATCTACATACATATCAACAAATGTTTTAGCTGATGAGAGTGGGATGTTACTTTTTAATAGATTTTCAATTTTCATTATTTATTAAAGCTGCTGAAACAGTATATTTGTGAATAGATTGACCACTGATCGGCGTTAGTTTAGGGCAAGAAATAAGCAAGTGTAGAATATCACCACTATTAGTACGTCTATTAGAATAGCCAATCTGTTACAATTATTTATAAAGTCAATTATCTAATTAATAAACCCTCCCCTTTTTACTGTTTACTAATTTGCAATGTGAATGAAGTTCAGAAAATAAGTAGTTCAGTGTTATAATTTTAACGAATCACTAGTTGAGTTTATTAATATAATTAACCAGAATGGGCAGGAGCTAGCTAATTACACTATTAATTTCTGGGAGTTTTTTTTTTTTTTTTTTTATTATAATCAACAGTCCGCCACTAGGCCTATCTTTAATTGCTTTACTTACAATCACTGTATAATTAGGAATATTGAATTTATCGGACTAAAACCACGTTTCTAACAAACAATACAACCAGATGAATCAGAGAATTTATTATTCCAGTATCGAGATTAAACACGTCTGTTAAAACCATAAATATTCAAATAATCTACTGAAAAATTATTTCTACTATAGTTCATTAGTTTTTAAGTTACTACTAAGTTAGTAAGCTAGTAAGTTATCTAACTTACTATCTAGATAACTAAAGTTCTAGACAATATAATGGAGTTGATGAGGAGAGAAATTAGGTTTGATTAATTAAACGAGATATGAAGACACTGTTATAATATAGCTATTAGTTTACACAAACTGCACTGGACTTGTAATGATTTTAGAGATTAAGAGGTGAGAGTAGAAATATGACACGATACGATGTATATATGGCTGAATGTGATAGATAGATAGATAGATCTCTCACTGGCTTATATACAGGTTCTCCCCACTCTAGCCTGCTTAAGTCAGAGAGTACCAGAGAGAGTCTGTTTTCTCTCGGTCGGGCTTGTGTTCTCTCTCTCTTGCCGTTACAACAACTTTTGCCTCAAATAATGTCTATTATCATTTAATACAATCGAATGTTGAATCATATTCATAATATCATTTTCATCTTTCCAGCCAGCCATTTGCCAATTAATTGGTGAGATTATTTAAAAATGCAGACTGCAAGAGAGGCAATAATTATTCTAATGACACTTCGGATATTCTATTTTGTCAAAAGTATTATTAATACATTAAAAATTGATACTACAGTATTCAAGAAAAATCTCTCTCTTTGCGCTCAAATACTCTCTCTTTCTCTTATATAGATTTAAAAAAGCTGACCGAAATTTACAGAAAAATTCCCGTTGAGAAGATGTTGTTTCGGTATTTTATCCGTCGTAGCATGCATATTGGTTTGGTTCCTGACCGGTTTCGGATTTTCATCCATCGTCAGAACAAATTCACTAAGTTGGTGTAGAGTATTCACTTCAACGAAATGTTTCTGTTGGTTCACACACGTGTTGGTTGTATATATATGTGGGAAGGTTATAAGGTTATGTTACAGGGGATGATAACCTCACAAGGCCAACAGAGGCGGGTAACGGCATTATTCGCTGTTATTCAGATTGCTCTAGGCAGGAGGGGACTGGCCTGTCAGGAGCGGGAGCATGGTTTTAGGAGTTGGATAGAGGGAGTTCGGTGGCCTTGGGTGGTTTGGCCACTGTCTTCCAGTCCGAGGTGGTGGGCATTATTGAATGCTGCCATCTTGAGGGGGAGTGGCAGGGAGAGATCAAAGAGGTGTGGATTTTCTCTGATAGTCAGGCTGCACTGACGGCATTGAGTAAGCCATGGTGGAGCTCGAAACTAGTGGGAGAATGTAGGAGAAGGCTTAATGCTTTGGCATGGAGGGGTAAGATGCGTCTCTATTGGATACCTGGACATGCGGGAATAGAGGGCAATGAGAGGGCGGATCAGTTGGCTAGGGAGGGATCATCATTACCATTTTGTGGTCCTGAACCAGCCCTTGCCGTCACTAAGAGGTTTCGCGATGTACAGATTAGACTTTGGGAAACGAGAGTCTTGGAGAAATGCTGAAGGGACATGCAGGGGTGCCCCCAAGTTGCAAGATTTATAAAAGGAATTAAGCAGGGAGTTTCAGCTTACCTGCTGTCCCTCAGCAGGACAGGTCAGAGGACCTTGGTGGGGGTAGTGACTGGACACATCTGGTATCTAGTCACTTGTTTAACATAGGGAGGACGACTAGTCCCACTTGTCAGAATTGCGATGTCGGAGTCAGGGAAACGGTGTATCACTATCTAGGTCAGTGCCCCCGTTTCGCTGGAACTAGGTTTAGCGTATTTGGGAGGGCATCACTCTCGCTTGGGATTGTTTGGGCGAGTTGGAGTTAAAGGATATCCTGGGATATTGTAGACTGACCATTTCTTCCCTGCTTCCTTTTTCTGTTCTGTGCAGTAATAAGGGATCTTTAAGGACAGTTCCTACCCCTTTTTTGGGTATACCGGTCCTCACGTGCAAGCACGAGGTCGTTTTACAAGAGAAGGATGTCACCATCATGATAAGGCTAGTAGTGCAAGGCCTTAACATGGTAGAGATGCCCGCACGGCCACTCCCCCGCTTGACCCATTTAAGGGCAGGTTGAGATACGCTCAAACAGCGCGTGAAGTGATCCCACATAGTGTTCACACTCCACTACCAGAAGCTAGAGAAGGCACTCTAGCAAGCTCTGGTGGACCGCGCATATCTAGCAAGTGCACTTCCACCAGTAGGTTACTGGGGAAGACTATTTAAGGGGACGATATGGGGGACATTGGGAGGGATAAAAGCCATATAGGCTTAGGTCCCATGCCGCCAGGCACCCGGTCTAATAATAATAATAATAATAATAATAAAAAGGTAATGTTATAAGGTTGAACATAATCTTATAACCTTCTCACATGTATACAACCAACAAGTGTGAGTGTAATAGAAACTTTCGTTGAAGTGAACTATCTACACGAACTTGGTTTCGAACTTGGACTCATTCAATTTTTATTACTCTGACGAGGGATGAAAATCCGAAACCTGTCAGGAACAAAACCAATATGCATGCTACGACGGGTAAAATACCGGATGTATCCAGCATTACAGACCCACCCACATTTTCAAGAATGTTTTTTGTTTTTTTGCTTTTACATTATCAAAATAATTGACCTAAATTATTTAATTATGAAAAAATTCTAGGATGCAATACTCACGCGATATACTAAAATTTGCATTACAATTTTTTTTTATAACATATTACCATTTAACAAATTTCACATATAACTGAAAACAAAAAATATGTGTTGTTGTGGTTGGTTTCGCAGAGCTGGAAAGCATCAGAGATATTTTCCGTGATAGCCAGCTTCTTTTTGTGGTCATCGACCGGTTTTCGGGCATTCGCCCATCATGTTGGATGTTTTTGTCAAAACATTGTAATAACATAGTCTTGCACAGAGCAAATACTATATCAAAGTGTATCAACTGTATTAGCTCTGTGCAAGTCTATGTTATTACACTGTTTAACAAAAACATCCTGATAATGGGCGCGAACGCCCGAAAGCCGATCGATGACCACAAAAAGAAGCTGGCTATCACGGAAAATATCTCTGATAAAAAATATGTGCATCCAAAATATAATGAGGCACATTAATTGCAGTGCCACAATAAACCGATCTTCTTCAAATTCGGAATTTTAGCAACACATTAAATTTTTATTAATATATTATATAGATGATAGAATCGTCTAATAAATTAAAATGGCCCTTTTAAAGTAAAGCCACCCTTCCTCAAGAAATCCCTTCAATTTTCCCAGAAGAATATTACAAATAAAATAGTTTCTTTTTTTTTATGTCAAGTTGATACACAAGTTTAAAGAAAATCTTTGGAGTGGTTTACGAGAAAATCATAAAAAACTGAAAAAAAAAAAATTAGTTAATTGTAATTACAGTTTTCAATCAAGTCGGCCGAAATCTTATTGCCACATAAGTACTCGTAGTACTTAAAGGAAATAGCAACTTTCAGGTTTCCATGATTTTTGAGTTATCACACACATGCATCGTACTCAGTATTTCCGGTAAAAATTCAATTTCCAAAATTTGACATAAAAATGTATTTATTATTTATCTCCATCAACATGTTGACTTTCCTCATTAATATTTTATATTAATGACTTTTTTGTTTTTTGTTTTTACATTAAAAAATGAAATATTTTATAGATAATAAGATATAAAATTATATTCTTGTGAGAATCGCCTATATATGCATTTCTTTTACATTATATAGCTTTCTTGTTTGATATTCTTATCTTTGGTTTAATGTTTATACGCTTATCAAGGATTGAGAGTTGAAGGTACACATGAGATAATAATAATAATAAAAAAACATAACAAGGGAACCATGATAAAGTTTCCATTGCAAGGAAAAATATTTCT
This sequence comes from Triatoma infestans, assembly GCA_011037195.1. Lineage (NCBI taxonomy): Eukaryota > Metazoa > Arthropoda > Insecta > Hemiptera > Reduviidae > Triatoma > Triatoma infestans. The sequence goes on from JAAEAF010002402.1 coordinate 29,398, forward strand.
CATAAATTCTAATTTTTAGTTTTTATTTTATTTTATTTTTATTAAGAGAGAACACAGAGAACAAAACGTTGACTTGAATAGATATAAATATTTACTTGGTCACGTATTGTGGGGTTTATCTAGAGGAAAACAACGTCAAAGAGCGACAGATTTATTTGATTTTGATAAATAAATTGAGATAATACTGTTGGAAAATATTTTTACAAAAAAAAAAATTGAAATTAATTTTTTAATTCAGGGAAGGGATTAGCTCAGTGATGGCGTGCTGGACTAGTAACGCGGAGATCACGGGTTCGAAAGCCAGCCGTGCTAACCTTAGATTTTCTCTTCCTAGGAGCCCGCTGTAGCTCACTGTCCGGTGATATATGTAAGGGAGAACACTGTCCGGAGGCCGGCAGTGCACGAGAAGGCTCCGGGCGCAAATCACCACAGATGTTGAGACGCCTTAAATTTAAACAAAACAAAAAAAAAATATTGATTCTTTAAAAAATAATTCATCTGTATAATGTAAATTTGCTCTGTGCAACGAGTCTATGTTAACACACTGTTTTGACAAAAAAAGCAAAAAAAAACATCCTGATGATAGGCGAACGCCCGAAACGCCCGGTCGATGACCACAATAAAAGCAGGCTTTCACGGAAAATATTTTTGAAACTTATACGAGGTGTGTAAATTAAATAATGAGACTGATTTTCTAGTGTTCGATCTGGCAACACTGGAGACGCGGCGCATGCGTGGTAGGGCAAGTAAACATCTGATACACGTCCATTGCAAATTTGAAAATGCTAGAGTTGTTGCACTGTCCGTAGTGACTTTTTTTGTGAGCAAGGTTTTTTTCAGTGCGTTTTAAAAATGAGTGACATCAATTACGAGCAACGTTGTGCTATCAGGTTTTGCTTCAGACTTGGGCACAGTGCAACGGAAACGTTTGAAAAACTGTGCCAGGCCTATGGAGACAATGTTTTGTCGAGAGCACAGGTTTTTAGGTGGTTTAAGTCGTTTGCAGAAGGAAGGGAATCAATTGAAGACTAGCCTCGCAGCGGAAGGCCTTCATCTTCAAGAACCGACGAAAATGTTGGCAAAATCCGCGATCTCGTGCGTTGAGATAGTCGTTTGACAGATCGGCGAAGAGTTGAATTTGACTCACACAACCGTTCATCAAATTTTGACTAATGAATTGGGGATGAGAAAAATTTGTGCAAAAATGGTTCAATGTTCCGTGTCCCACCGCGATTTCTATTAATGAGTATTTGGCCAGTAATAACATTCCGGTGGCTCCTCAGCCTCCTTATTCACCCGACTTGAGTCCATGTGACTTTTTTTTGTTCCCCAAATTGAAAAATCACCTCAAGGGACGTCATTTTGGAACATTGGAGAATATTCAAACAGCCGTAACCAACCAACTGAAGTCTATTCCAGTATCCGTGTTCCAGCACTGCTATGACGAATGGCAGAATCGTCTTCAGCGTTGTGTCGCTTCCCAAGGTAGTTACTTTGAAGGGGACAATGTTGAATTGTAATTTTATTTGAATAAAAAAAAGATAAAAAAATCAGTCTCATTACTTAATTTACATACCTCGTATATCGTTTGATCTCATTTATGTAAACAGTATTACATCTAAAGAGTCAATATGGCGACCAAAATTAATATTCTTTATTTTCATTAAATTAATTCGACACAGATATCTAAAATTTCTTTATTAACTTAAGTAATTGTTATATAATCAAATAAGAAAAAAATAAAATAAAAATTTAAGTGAAATTAGTTGCAAACCAATAGCACTAATGCGATAGCAACGTGGACTAAAAATATTAGATAAAACTGATTCATTGAAATGGAATGTAGTCTATGTTGGGTATAAATAATTTACCGTGACAGCAATCTGATTGCGACATTTTGGTAGGAAATATCTTGAACTTATTCCTTGAATGTATTATGTTGTTTTTATAAAGTATAAATCTTTCTTTATGCGGCAGAGAAGAGTGGAAAAATATTATATAATAAAAAGATATATAAATATTTAACAGAGTGTCTTCCTTATGCTATTATTAATTAGTTCACTTGTATTTTGTATACACAAAATACTTTGTCAAAATATAGGGCGTTTAACAAAAGTGTTACAAATCTAAACAAAAGAATTTTTCAGTGGTTTCCTTGTAGGAAATATTCCCGCTCTTCGTTAACATAGAAAAAAAGAAGTGTAATATACAAGTCTATCTACAATTATATGGAATATATGTATAGAATGTTTAAAGGTATAAAGGAGTGTGTTGTAAAGGTACGTATCCACCAAAGGAACAATGTGGAACATTTATGTTTCTGTTGAATGTTTCGTGAAATGTTCCACTAAGTTCCAATAAGTTGTTTGTTGTTGCAGTAAATAAAGTTATGAAAAGTTGTTTTGTGTTACGTGTTTCCGTTCGAAGCGGTGTAAACATCAAAGGAGACAGTGGAAACACTCGGCAACAATCGGATTGGGAAATTTTTGTTGCGGCAGTGGAGACAGTAGCGTTGCTGTTTTTTTTGGTTTAGTTGTAGTAGTGCGCGTGGAGACAGACAACTGCTTGTGTATTTATTGCGTCTTTTTAAAATTAAATAATTATGCCGTTAGTGGATTCACAAGTGGGGAGCAACGACAAAGTAATTGAATTACTCGAAACATACAGAACCTTAGAATGCTTATGGAACCCCAGAGATATAAAATACAAGTGCAGAAATTCGAAGTATGATGCATGGTCTGTGCTTTGTGGATTAACTGGCGCGGAAGAAGGAGAAGTGAAGAGAAAGATTAAAAACATGACAGCCCAGTTTTTCAGAGAGAGAAAACAATATCGTTCATATAAAAAATGACTACATTTATATTGATGTTGCTTTGGTGGAGCCACTGTGTTTCCAGAAACAAATAAACTAGAAATAATACGTAAATGTTGCTAAAAGTAGTTACTTTGGTGGAGACAGAAAGTTTCCTTGTGTTGCCTCAAGTTCCATTATTGTGAAACAAGTGGCAATACATGGCAACAAAAAGTTCCTCATTGTTCCTTTGGTGGATACGTACCTTAAGATAAGAGGAGTAAGAGAGACTTACCTTAAGGTAAGAGGAGAGTTTCCCTTTCAGTATATTGAACCCAAGTTAGTAGTCGGGCATATTCAACTCCACAGGTCTTAGGTGAAAACATTGAGAAATATGGTTGAGTCCATAATTCTGGTTAACATTGACAGGCTGGTGGTTATTTTAGTATCACATTACCTAATAGTGATATAACGTGCGCATACAAACAATCAATCAATGTGGTGATCAATCGCTACAAATTTATTTCTTTGGCCGCTGTTAGAATTTCATTATTCAGATAAGTTTGTATTGAGTAGGTATCTCAAAAGTGGCCTAAGTCGCAGGACTTAGGAAGGTTCACGGAAGATTCAAAGACGTAAAATGGAATAGGCCATTTATGATCATAAGACTATCAAGTTGCAAAGTTTAAACTGCCTGATATCTATATCCCTGCAGACATGTGCGCTACAGCCGAACCCCTGAAGTACGCTTTAGATTCAGTATTAAAATTCAATTAGAAATCAGTATTAAAGTAATGTGGTAAACGGTTCCGAGTCAGGTTCTCCGACCCTATCTGGGAACATTAGTTTTTTCACCTACCTTAAAAAAAAGAAGAAGTTGTATTTGAGTCGTACTTTCAAAATTTATTTTCAGTATAAATCATATTTTAAGATCCACCTCAATTCAGGCGAGATTTTGTGTGAATATCTGTCAGTTAGTGAATGGTTAGCATCATTCAAATACAGGAAATCCTGAGAATTGATTAACCGAACATACCACATCATAGTCATTTTATCTGTGCTTGAGGAACTTCTGAAATATTTTGGAAAACCATTGTAGCTTCCTTACCATCATATAAGCCAATGATATGTAATTCTAATTAGTCGAAATTTTTTTGATTGATCATTGTAGTTTAACAATTTGTTTAAAATAAAATCTATTTACTACTCTACAAATTATTGTTGTCAGAATTTCTGGATTATATCAAGTAGAAAGTTTGTTAAATTAAGGAGGGAAAAAGCGGTTGGTCTTCTAACGGTTCAAGAGATGTATGTTCCTTCTGGGTTTGTCTGGCGATGGCTACTGAGTAGGTAAAGCCATAAGTCGGAGGAGACGATGTTGCATGTCAAAGCGCTTTTCTGAGTACTTCTGACAGTACTTAGCCGTCCTCAGGTATAAAGGGGGGGCCACTTTTCGCCCTGTTAAGCCTTGTTAGACTTTAGAACTAGATTGTGTGCTCTAAACGGATAACCAACGGGAGTTCCTTAAACGAATCTAATCTAAGGAATTAGAATATCTCCAATTATCTCATGTCACCTTACTTACTTCCTTAAATGTATATGTAAATTCTTGGAAGCTGAAAGTTGTTAAAATAAAAAAAGGAAATAAAGAAAGGAATTTCTGAGGAACAAATGTAAAATTACGTAAAACCACAAAGAATGAAGAATGAGAACAAGATAGCCAATGAGGCGAGATAGAAATAAGATAAAAAGAAAATAATAGATAAAAGGACCAAAAACTTTTAAGGTTATTCCATAGCAGGTGTGTTCGTCAGACTGATGCTGTGTTCTGGTACAGAATCTTATACACTTGATTGGTTAGTGGGGTGAAAAAAAATTCTTAATACTATAGTAGCTTTTCTATTATCTATTACTTCATTTCCTAGCTATTTAACATTTCATTCCGATAAATAGATTTTATTTGCCTAGTATATTTAATATAAAGGCGCTTTTATATATATATTGACTAAAAACATAAAAGTATTAACTTGGTTCAGGATTGTTGCTTTCGTTTATGAAGTGATAAATTTTTCAAAAATCAATTACTTGATTCATCGCCAATTCGAGCGACACTATTGGTTTGTGAAACAACTAGTATTTTTTTGAGTTATGCTCTACAGATATATAATACTTATAAACATACAAACATACATAAACACCCACATATATATTTATTCACAGACTATTTTCCTGCTCAAGCGACTCAAGGAAGATGAAAATATTTATTCACTTCATGAACATTCAATTTGAAAAATCTATCCCAACATGCAGTAATTCCTTTTAGACCAGTAAAAGATAGATCCCAGATGATCCTTTTAGGGTTTTTTTTTTTAATGGCTTCAAGAATTTTCCAAACTGTTCTTTGCTTTTTCCCGTACGTACATATGAATAAATTGAGAGTCACATTTCTACCCAGAAACCATATTACTTTTTTTATTATTTTCTCTTACTCCTAGTAAGAAGTAAGTATTGTAATCGTGTCAAATTTTCGATATCTCGTTTTTATCGGAAATATCCGTTTTGAGGTCCCCAGAGTCCAAAAAAGTGGTTTTTAGCAAATGGTCTGTGTGTATGTGAACAGCATGCTACTCAAAAACGAAAAACAGTAGAAAGTTGAAACTTGATATTCCGTTTAGGTATCATAATGAGATCTGACAGTACGTTATCTGCCAAAATTTCTTTACCGGAAGTGCTACTTCAAAAGTTTTTTTTTTTTTTTTACTTTTTTGCGATTTTCTCAAAAAAATGACTCCGACGATTTTCTTCAATCTTGGTATATCAATCACACACAAACACCACATACTTTTATTTGTAACATTTCTCCGGGAAAAATTCATTTAAGGGCACTTTTGGGAGAGGAGGGTTAGGTTTTCCACTAAAGTGCTATTTCAGTTTTATTATACAATTCTGTCATCTAAATAATATTAATTAGAATTAAATGTGTTGATCAAATTCCGAGTTTGAAAAAAAAAAATCGGATGACCGGAAGTACGTTTTTCCTGTAATGTATTTTTCAGTTTTCTGGTATTTTTGTACTTTCCTACGATTTTCTCAAAAATGGCTACGGCAATTTTCTTCAAACTTGGTATATCAACTATACATGCAATTATGTACAACTTTTATTTAAAACATTTCTCTGGGAAAATTCATTTAAGGGCACTTTTAGGAGAGGAGTGGGGTTAGGTTTACCTCTAATGTGCTATTTCAGTATCATATAATTTAATTATATAATTCTGATGATCTAAATAATATTAATTAAAATTAAATGTGTTGTTGAAATGCCGAGTTTGAAAAAAATTATATGACCGGAGTGCGTTTTTACTGAAATGTATTTCTAAGTTTTCTGGTATTTTCTCGAAAATATGGCTCCAACGATTTTCATTAACTAGGAATGTGAATTACACATATAAAGAGTTATAACTTTTATTTGGAACATTTCTCCTGGTTATGTCACTTATGGGGGTTTATGCGGGAAGGGTGGGGTTATGTTTTCCTATAAAGTGCTATCATGGTTAATTATACAATTCTACCATCCATTAACAAAATTAATTAGAAATAAATAATGGCTAAAATTCCGAGTTTCAAGAAAATTAGTAAACCCGAAGTGCACTTTTACTGAACATTTTTTTCAATTTTCGACGAATTCTAACGAATTTCATCAAATTTGGTACACAAACTCTAAATTTTTTCAATTACAATTTTGAAAATTGGAGTAAGAGAAAGTTTTGTGAGTGTTTCACGTCAGATTTTTTTTTTTCTTACCTCTCTGTTAGCATTCCTTTATTTCTCCAGGTCGGTCGGTTTATTAGTCGCATTGCTATTTCCGATATAACTGCTTTTCCTTTTCATCTTTATCCAATAAGTGGAAAGAGAAAACAGCAATAATGAAAACAAAGAAAATCTGGTGTGAAACACTCACACAGCTTTCTCTTACTCCAGTTTTTAAAATTGTAATTGACAGACTTTATAGTTAGTGTACTAAAGTTAATGAAATTTGTCGAAAACTGAAAAAAACTGTTCAATACAAGCGCACTTCCGGTTTACTAATTTTCTTAAAACTCTGAATTTTGGTCATCTATTTATTTCTGATTAATTTTTTTCTCTAGAGGAACGTACTCCCAAAAATGCCCTTAAATGAATTTTTCTAGAGAAATGTTCTAAATAGATCTTTGGATGTGTAGTTGATACTCCAAGTTTAAAGAAAATCGTTGGAGCCATTTTTGAGAAAATTGCAAAACTGAAATCAACCATTTAGTAAAGTGGTACTTCCGGTTGAGGCATTTTGAAAGATAATATACTGTCAGATTCCATGGTGATACCTAAACGGAATATCAAGTTTCAACTTTCTACAGTTTTTCGTTTTTGAGCTATGCTGTTCACATACATACATACATACATACACACAGACCATTTTGTAAAAACAACTCTTTTGGACACATGGGACCTCAAAACGTGTATTTCCGGTGAAAACTTTATATTGAAAATTTGACACGATTACAATACTTCCTGTTACTAGGAGTAAGAGAAAGTAAAAAAGATTGTAATCAACATTTAATTTAATAAAAGTTGATTTAATGTGGATAGTAGTTGAGTGAATCAACTGGTGTATAGGACTATGTATGATGAGTCATTCCAAGCTGTATGAGAGGTTACATCAGACAGCAGTTTGGCTCAGATATGCGAAATGGTTCGACCTCTTTCTCTCTCTCTCCCTCGCACTGTACCCAGTAGTGAGTCACAGTGCTCTATACTGCCTTTTACAATACAATACTCCAAGGAACTTATAGTTAATATAAAAGAAGGAGATCAATGTCATCTTGATACTTAAGTAAACAATATATAGCCATGAGGTCAAGTACTTCACATTCTATATAATACTTTAAAGAAATACTTTGAATTAATGTAGCTGATGTAAATTTATACTTTTGTTTTAAACAAAACCAAAATAAAAAATTTGATCATAGTTTAAAAGAGAAAAAAAAATGAAATCACTATTTTAGATATGTATCTCTAGTCAAAACAAGGGCGATTGCTTAGAGTGTATTGTAGAATTTTTCACAATTATGGTAGTTTTTGTAATATCCGTTTGCTTTATCATGTTCAACAGTGTCTTTATACTTTTTTACGTAAAATTTTGTATATAAGCAAATTTCCAAATATTGTTATTTATATTTAGATCACGCCAATTTCATTTACGTATTCATTCTTCAGTTCATGCTAATTCACTTCTGTAACATTGCAAGTCTACAGATAATGTAAAAGTGCAAAATTTTCGTTTGCATTTCTAAAACTCAGTGAGAGTAACGTTGGCTGCTGCCTAAGTTCAAAACCAAAAAAATGAAGACATTGAATGATTGACCCTAGTTATGGAAAATTTTGGAACATCCTGTAGTTCCAAGTTCATTTCTTTTGTACATTCTGTGGATGAGCGAACAGTAAGTATATGTATGTGAACAAATAAGATCTTAAAAGACGAAAAATCGTGGAAATTCAAACTTGGTATTCCAATTAGGTATGCCAACCACCACATCTCACACGAATATTTCGAATGATTATCCACCGATCGGAAGTGTGATTATTGAATTTTTGTTTTACATTTTTCACGAGTTTCTCAGAGAATGCCCAAACTATTATCTTTAAAAGTTCATACACTGTGTACACACTTAATGCCTCTCTCACTATATTTGAAATACTCTTCCGGGAAAATGACTTTTTTTTTTGAAAGGGTTCTAGGGTAAGCTGCAATCTGCCACATCAGTACAATTTATGTTAATCCCTGAGTCCAAAAAAGTGGTTTTTAAGAAAACATAATGAATGGCATAGCTCAAAATCGAAAAGTCGCAGATAGTTCAAACTTGATATTCCTTTAGGAATCACATGGAATCCTACAGTTTATCAAAATTTCCCAACCAGAGTACCATTGTATTGAATGGTTGTTGTTGTTGGGGGGGGGGATTCTCTCGAAAATGGTTCCAACTATTGTTTTTAAACTTGGCATATCAATTACACCATACTATAAATATGCTAAAACATGCTATAATTGTTATTTGAACATTTCTCTGGGAAAATTCATGTAAGGCGACATTTTGTGGAGGAGTGGAGTTATGTTTTCTTATAAAATGCTATCTCTGTTTATTACACAATTCTATCATCTGAATAGTAATAATAATAATAATAGAATTTATTTAAAGAAACGTTTCCATCTTACAATACAATAATACATAGAAATAAATAATAATTCTAAATTCAATAGAAAATAAATAATATAAGGGCATTATAAATAACTCTTTGAGGGCATTGGATTACATCCGTCTGCCTAGTTGCGATTACAGATTATTAATGGCTTAAAACTGCAACTAAATGAGGAACATATACAATTAGGATAAAATAAAATAAAAATAATATTAAAACAGAATAAAAATAAAAATGAAAACTATAGTAAAAAATAAAATTCATTCATAATTAATCTTCTATAAGAAATAGCTGATTTTAAATTTTTACATAGGTCACTGCAGTTTTCTGTACTATTCAAAAAACTACATACCTCCTCAACCGAGAGAACTGTTTTATTTAAATAATGAAGCCTACGATGAACCTACGAATTTGTCCTATATGGCGCCAGTATGGTTTCTATTTCTTTTAGATTACACAATGTGCAGTTTTGTTCAGCTTCTGGATCAAAGGGCTTAAAATTTAAATTGAACGACTTTGATCTGGCTTTTAGGCGGGCATCTTCGAAACTATAATTACAGAGGTATTCCCACTTATCGTAGTCTAACGTTGGATAGGTAATATGATGCTGTCCTTCTCTCGCCCTAGCGATATCCTTCTCTCTTTCGTTCGTCTTTAATATATCCAGAAAACTATTTAAATTACTTTCTCCAGTTGTCATAATTTTCTAGATTGAATGGGGATATTCCCAGGTGATGACAAATGTTATTCCCAATCCTTCAACCACAAGATTTTTTTTAGAGATAATTTTCTTGGCTATTAGTTTGGGTAGTCTACCGTCTGGAAGTTGAAGTAATTTGAAAATATAACTTATGTGCAACTTTAATGTATAACAAAACATACTCGTCAAATTTGTTTCTAAAGTGATTGTTAGCCGTAATTTTTGGTAATTTGAAAACGTATAAGTTATAAGTTAATAGGTATAAGTTTTGCTTGAAACTTTCTTTACCGAGAAACTTCATTTAAAGAAGTTTAAGCGGAGAGGGGGAAGTTATGCTTTCCTCATACAAGTCATTTTTATTAAATTTATATTCTACCATTGATATACAATATTGAAGACAAGTAAACATTTAGTAAAAATCTGGTGTGAAACACTCACACAACCTTCTCTTACTCCAGTTTTCAAAATTGTAATTGACAAATTTTATACGTAGTTTCTGTATCAAATTTGAAGAAATACGTTAGAGTTCATCGAAAACTGAAAAAAAAAAGTTCAGTAAAAGTGCAGATTCGGTTTACTTATTTTCTTGAAACTCAGAATTTTGGACATCAATTTATTTATAATTAATTCTGTTTGGATGGTAGGATTGTATAATCGACTATGATAGCACTTTAGAGGAAACCTAACCCCATCCCTCTCCCAAAAGTGCCCTTAAATGAATTTTTCTAGAGAAATGTTTTAAATAAGAGTTGTAGATCTTTGCATGTGTAGTTGATATTCAAAGTTTAAAGAGAATCGTCCAACCCATTTTTGAGAAGAAAGTAAAAAAAAAATACCAGAAAACTGAAAAATACATTTTAGTAAAAATATCTCTTCCGGTCATCCGATTTTTTTCAAACTCAGAATTTGAACAACACATTTAATTCTAATTAATATTGTTTAGATGATAGAATTGTCTAATAAACTGAAATAGCGCTTTAGATGGAAACCTAACCCTACCCCTCCCCCCAGAAGTGCCCTTCAGTGCATTTTCCCGGAGAAATGTTTCAAATAAAAGTTGTAGCTCTTTATATGTGTGGTTGATGTTTGAAATTTAAAAAAAATTGTCGGAGCCATTTTTGAGAAAATCGCAAAAAATTAAAAAATCCAACTAGTAAAGTGGTACTTCCGGTTGAGGAATTTTGACAGATAACGTAGTGTCAGATCGCACGGTGATACCAAAACGGAATATGAAGTTTCAACTATCTGCGATTTTTCGTTTTTGAGCTATGCTGTTCAATTACATACACACATACACACACACACACACAGACCATTTGCTAAAAACCACTTTTTTGGACTCAGGGGACCTCAAAACGGATATCTCCGGTGAAAACTCGGTATCGAAAATTGGTCACGATTACAATACTTCCTCTTACTAGGAGGAGTAAGAGAAAGTAAAAATTATTAGTTTGAAGAAAAAATTGTCAATTATAATACTGTAAACTGCAGTAAGAAAAAGACGTGTGAGTTTATCACACCAGATTTATTTTTTACTTCCTCTTACTGCTTTTAAGAAGAAGAAGTATTGTTTATAATCATGTCAAATTTTCGTTATCAAGTTTTTCACCGGAAACACACTTTATGAGGAGGTCTCTTAAGTCGGAAATATTGGTTTTTAGAAATAATTGGCGTGTGTATGTTATGGTTGGTCAGTATAACTCAAAGATGGAAAATCGTAGAAAGTCCAAACATTCCTTTATTCTCTACCACATTGACTTTATATTAAAGTTTTAGTCAAAATCGGTCAACCGGAAGTACTACTACTTTACTGAATGGATTTTTCTTACTTTTTTGCAAATTTTCTCGGAAGTAGCTTCAGAAATTTTCTTCAAATTTGTTATTATAACCAACGTATAATATGTTACAACCTTTATTTGATACATTTCTCCGGGATAATTCATTTTAGAGTTTTTTTTTTTTGAGCGAGGGGAAGGTTATGCTTTTCTTTAAAGTACTACTTTAATTTATAATACGATTCTACCATCTATGGAGTATTAATTAGATATTAATGTAATTAATTAGGTTTAGAGTTAGAGTTAGAATGATGCAGGGGGGCGGGGACTCAAACTCAGGCACTTCAGCCTCCCATTGTGGCTTCTTGAAGTATGATTTCCTCCGGTCTCAGAGTGCCGAAGATCTCGTACCGCAATCTGCCGATTGCAACGCTATCAAACAGCAGGTGAGAGGCCGCCGTCTCCTCCTCCTCCTCCTCCTGACACAATCTATACAAGGGCTCTGAATGCACTAATCCTACCTTGTGCAGATGTTTCTTGAACCTACCGTGCTCAGTAAACAGGCCCGTTCAGAGAAATCAGTTACGGTGTCTCTGGTTCTTCTTCTACACAGCTTTGGCATGACCATTTTGCCGTGTTTTGCCCCAGTACTTATCCTCCAGTGACGATTATGCTCTCTCCGAGTCCATTTTCTCAGAGACGCCTTCACCATACTTTTGGCTATTCCCAGAACAGTTGCTCCTCCCTGGCCAGTTGGTCGGATATTTCGTTACCTTTAATCCCCTTGTGCCCCGGCAAAATTGTCAATACTAGCGGAACTTTGTTGTGCCGGGTATAATGCCTCCAGGGACTCTCTACACTCCCTGACTAAGGAAGAAGTAATTCTGAATACCCGAAGTGCATTCAGCGCTGCCTGGCTGTCCGAGGAGAAGCGTATCTCTCTATTCCTAGGGCCCATACGCAAATTCTCCTCAGCACTGATCTTTATTGCATAAACTTCAGCCTGAAAAACCGTGGAGTATCCACCAAGAGTTCTCGCAATGCGTACCTCCGGCTTAACTCCATATATTCCGGCTCCAGTTCCGCAGGCCTTTTTGGACCCATCCGTGAACCAGGATCCCCTAGTTTTGCCCTGTTTTACCCAACTTTTAGCCCATTCCGATCGTGACGTTAATATCACTTGGAAGGGGAGCTCAAAGTGGAATGTTGGACAGCATTCCTCCCCAGCCATCTTGAAGATAGGGCCAGGGTCAACCTTCAATAATATCCAAGTGCTTGGCTAGGGAGCTAAATTAGGTTTAAATATGTCAAAAATTCTGTGTTTAAAGAAAATCGGTTGACCGGAAGTGCGACTTTACTGAACAGCTTTTTTTTTTTTCAGTTTTTCTCCGTAACAAAAACACTGATGAGTTTCATTAAACTTTAAACATATCATTTCTGTTTGAAATTTATCCCGAGAAAAAGTGGTAGTTTGGTGGAGGGGAGGTTATTTCTTTCCTCAAAAAATTGCCATTTATCTAAATTGAAGACAACTTCTATTAATGAAGTTAATAAAACTTAAATACAGAAAAAAAAAAAAAAAAAAAATTATGGTAAGAGAAAAGTCGTGTGTTATGCCAAATTTAAAAAAGTAATTGCATTGACAATTTTCATTTTTTGTTCTTAAATTTAGTTAAATTTCTTTAAAAGGAAGTTATTTACAATAATGTTTTAATTAAATATTCAAGTTTACCATTACAATTCAATAAATAACCATGTAAAAATGAGGTCAGTGGTTTGCTTAGTTCGGTATATTTTCTAAATATGCATTGTTCGTTTATTTCACTATCCTCTCCCGTATTCATTTTCTTTTAAACAAAGATTTTATATTTCCTTGTTTGTAAAATATCGTGGGAAATTACAGACTAGTTAATAGAATTTTATTTATATAATATTTGCAGAAAAAGAAATTTTTAAAAAATATTCAATTTTTATGGTTTTAACCCCCTTTTTTTTAAAAAAAAAAAAAAAAATTATTTCCACAGAATAGCATTGTTATTCAGTGACCTTCCTGTTTATCGTAGTATATCATGCATTGTGTTTTATGTTTTTATTTATGGATATAGTGGTTCGGTAAGACTTGTAGTTGTTTTATTTTTAAATTTGAATATATTATAATTTTTTTTTTTGGAATTCTCAGTACTGTCAATCATTCAATAAATTATCTCACTTTTCGGTCTCTTGTTTATTATATTATTATAATATCATGTCATGTATCGTATTTATGAAACATTATTTGATTTTTAATTGATTTATTTAATTTTAGTCTTATAAGGGAGTATAATTAAATTTGTTTTTTGTATTCTTTTGTATGAAAGCGTTTCTCTTTGGTATAGATTCAAATACTGATGCAATGGGATCCGATTCATTATTGATTCATATGATCCGAAGATCGAAGAAGCACATTAAATGAAACAATACCCCACCTAGGCCAGTCTAGAGGAAGGGACAGTTCGATTCATATAAATGTAGCGACATAGTAGAACAGTTCAGGACAGTTTACAACCAATTAGCAACCTTCTACTAGTCAGCCAGTCTGTCTCTTTATTATTCTCTCCTAATTTGTATTATACTTGTAAAGTCCTTGCAGTTTGTGTGTTCTATTCGTGACACAGTGTTCAGCATATCATCTAGTTTATTTTTCTAAAAATCCATTCGCTCTAATTCTCTCTCTCTCCTTACATCCATTATACGGAATTTAAGATCTCAAAAGACGATAAAATGGCCAGAGATGTTGATGTGAAAATCAACCAATATAATGTCCATGGTCTTTGCGCTATAAATATGTTGTCATATGCAAAGTATTTTTGGCAAAAGAAACGAGAATTTTCCATTCCATTGTAAAGCTATGCAGTAATGGAAGCTAGTTTACGTGTGTAAGTTCCTAGCTTCCAAGATGAATTTGAAGGGTGGAGCTAGACTTCCCCGTTCTGTAGCTTTTGCTGTATGTGGAAGGCACGTACACAGCAGTCGTGAAAAGAAAATTTTACAAGCCGTTGGGAAGAGGAAGCTTTTATTGTATAGTTATGTGAAGTGGATGCTCAGTCTACGCTAACAAAAAAAGTTTAGAAATACCGTTAAAAGAAAGTATGGAACAGGACTTCTCGAATCATCTAGAGTCTAGACTTACAGTAGAAACTGAGGGTAGAGTACAAAATTTCTCTTGTAGGAAATGATACTCTAAACATACGTACACAGCCTCATAAAAAACTTCACTTTATTTGCAAGTGGATGACGGTCCTTAGATTGCATACTGCTCCAGTTCTGAAACGATAGTGATGATTATCATTTTATTATTCTTGTTTGTAGAGTTTGATTTTTGGGTGTGAGGATATTATCTTAGAAAACTGTTTTTTTTTCAAATTGGGCTCCGGGATGAAGATTACTGACATTTAATCAGAAATATCTGATTACTCTGATTACATTACTGTTTTTAGTAATACATATTCTGCAGTAAGTATCGCGGTCGTGTTATATTTTCGTTCTTTGCGTGTTTTTAAGTCCCCTGATTTCGAAAATAAAAGGCTTTTACTGAATTTATATATATTCGAGGGTCATTCAATAAGTAACGAGAAAAATATAAGTATTTGGTAAGCATAACCTCAAATGTATTCAGCTAACAATGGTGAGTCCGCTCTAGCATGCACCTCGGAAGAACAACGCTGAGGTGTATGTATGAGTGCTAAGGTGTTAAGGTGTGTGTGTGTGTGAGAGAGAGTGAGAGAGAGTGTGTTTGTATGGACATAATATCTCAAAAACCAAAAACTTACGAAAGAAACTTGATATTCCCTTTTAGATACATGAACGGTGACGACACAAAGGTTCTGCTCTAATTCCCATAACTGGGGTTGTCTTTCATTAACTACAATCAATTATCACAATTTAAATGAACAGATTTTTTTTTTTTAAATATTTAAACTGCAAATAAACTGTACAGATGGTGGACACCCGTATGTGGATTGTAAGACTAGGTAGTTGAATCTGGCTATTTTGCTGGACACATGACAGCGCTACATCAAGCCCCAGAAATTTTTCAAATTCCATTAAAAAATCTTTTTTGACTTTTTTTTTTTTGGATTAAGGAAAAAATGCAGGTAAAATTATGCAGTTATTATTCCAAATTTAAAGAAAATTGATGAATCATTTTTCGTAAAAATTCCAAAAATAGATACGTACTTCTTTTGTAAAGCCCTACTTCTTCTGTCAAACTTAGAATTGTAGTAATGTTTTTAATGTACCATAATATTTATAGGCAGTAAAACCATGAATTGTAATGAAGTGGCACTTTAGAGGATAGAAGCTTAACGTTGCCACTCCCTTAGAATGAATATTCCGAAACCAATTTTCTAATGATTCACTTCCGTTTGATGATTTTTGACGAAACTTTGGTATTGAAAGCGGAAGTGGTCGAAAGAAAGAAATATCAAGTTTGAACTTTCGGTTCTTTTTTTTCTTTTGTTTTGTTTGAGATATCTTGTTCACGTACAAACAGACCTGCAGCTAAAAACATTTTTTTTCGTATTCATAAGACCACAAATTTGTATTTCTGGTGGAAATTCAGTTTCGAAAACTTGACACGAACGGAATAGTCCTCTTAGAGCATTCATGTAAAACAATCATCACACCCAATAAAGAAAAAAAAAACAAAAAAGAAGAAAATTAAAACGTGTTTTTATATCATTTGACATTGATGCTGCAATGGTCTATTGTCCAAAATGAGTTCCGTATCCTGTTTTCATTCTAAACAATATAATAAATATGTATGTGTGGTGCTTGCGTATGTGTGAAGGAGGTGATATAAAACTAGTTGACATTCACAGTACTTGATGTGATGTGTCAAGACATATTAGTCATTGTAAGGGAATACCATATGTTGTTTTAAACGGTAATATATTAGGATGGTATGTTAGTTTCAATTTTCTTATGGTTAACATCTCAATTTATTTCAACTGATAAATTAAACCTTCTCTAAAATGGAGTTCCCGTCTTGACAAGTAATGTTATTTTATTAAACTTAGGTTTACATTTCTGTTTTTGTTTTTGTATTATTGGAAGTTTTATAATTTTGTAACTTTTTTTTTTAAGTAGGTGACCGTTCTTATAAATGCTCTAGGTTTTTGCTTTTTTCTAACTGGTGTTGTCCTCACGCGTTGGTCTAGTTGCTAGCGCACTCGCCTTCGTGCGAGAATTCATAGTTCGATTCCCGTGAGGGCAAAGTCGGCATTAACCCAGCATCGCGATGAAAAGTGGAAAGTTACAGTTAGTAGCGCCCTAGGTAGCGAAGGCCGTAGCTAAACGGCGTGGGAACTGCGGCTGTTACCACACTCCCCCCCCCCCCAATTCATATCGCCGTCTGGCAAGCCTTGGTCCTTCATGGGCTGGCCATGGTTTTTTTTTTCCTAACTGCTGTTAAAGGAAGTATTTTGCGAAATTGAATTTTCGCCGGAATACAAGTTTTGAGATCCCCTGAGTCCAAAAAAAAAAAAAGAAGATTTTGAGAAAATGGTCTTTTTGTTTGGTATGTTTGTGGGTGTATGTTTTATGAATAGAATATCTCAAAAAGAAAACTCGCACGAAGCTCAAACTTGGTAAATTTCGTTTAGGAAATACCACCGTTGCGGACACAAAGATTTCGGTTAAATCCATCAACCGGAAGTACCATATAACTGTATGGTTTTTCAGTTTGTTTTTTTTTTGTGATTTACCTTGAAAATCACTCCAACGATTTTCTTTAACCTTGGTATATAAACTACATGTGCAAACAGCTATAACTTTTATTTGTAACATTTCTCTGAAGTAAATTTATTGAAGGGCACTTTTGGGAGAGTGGTGGGTTAGGTTTTCCTCTAAAGTGCTATTTCAGTTTATTATATAATTGTGTCATTTAAATAAAATTAATCCTCCTTCCTATATACCTAAATGGAACACCCATCCCATCTGCTGACCATGTATGTTATCTTGGGCTGCACCTAGACAAGAGACTTACATGGAATCCTCACACACGACTCAAACGCTGCGACCTCAAAAACCGTTTTCGGCTCTTTCATAGACTCCTCGCTAATCGTTCTAAATTATCTCTTTCGAATAAAAGACTATTATACACATCCTTACTAAGACCTCCAATGGACATTATAGACTAGAACTGCAGGGAACGGCAATGCGTTCCAACCTGAACGGAATCCAAACCCTCCAATCAAAAATCCTCCGACATATCACAGGTTGTCCCTATTATGTATCCAATCTCACTTTACACATTGACCTCAACCCTTGCCTCATCTATTTACAACAGATTTCATTCTTGAATTCAATCTCACTCTAACCGTCTAGCCCAGGCCCTCTCATATCAAACCCTTCCAGGAAACCTACAACGACGTTTAAAGCGTCGATGGCCCCGCGACCTCATAATTACTTAATGGTATTGCTTCAGTGATCATTCAAGACCACCATGCCACATTTTCTTTATATAACACATTTATTTATTGTATGTTGAATATGCAATTATTGTAAATTTCAAATAAATAAACAAAAAAAAATCTAATAAAAATAAAAATAAAGTTTGACTTAAATCTATTGCCAATATTTCGAGTTTGAAGTAAATCGGTTAACTTAAAGAATGTTTCTACTGAACGAACATTTTGTTTCAGTTTTCGTGGTTTCTCCACCAACTAATTTCATTAAATTTGGTACACTAAACTGTAAATATTCTGTCACTTTTGACGGAAACATTGTTCTGAGATATTTGTTCAACACAAAAATGTTTTGGTGGGTAGCAGGAGATTATGTTTTCCCTCAAAAAGAAAAAGTCATTTTCTTAAGTTTAAATTTTTCCATTGAAATATAAAACTGAAGAGAAAACATTTAATAAATCTTATAAGTTTGAAAAAAATTTGTTAATTACCATTTTCTGACTGCAGTAAGAGAAAAGTTGTGTGAATATTTATTTACCAGATTTATTTATTTATTTATTTATTTATTTATTTATTACAGTTAGGGCCTTTTCTTATTTTCTTTTTGTTTATTTCAATTTATTCTAGTCATATAAATTATGTGCATATGAAAAATTCAAATTTGTCTGGACAAGTACTTTTATAGGAGAACCATTTTTCAATATCTTTTTTTTTTAAATATGTCTTTTGTAAAAACTAATAAGATGTTCTATGTCAATGCTTACGTTCATAGGAAAGTTTATATTCCAATCTTTTTTAACATGACACTTACCATTAACAAAATAAAGTTTTTGATTTCATTTCCCTGAATATTGTAAAGGTTTTAAGGAGTAAAGTGTTTGAGGCCGAGTCCTTGTCTACTAAGAAAAAAAAAAATTACGGTCTCAACGCACAAAAAATGAGAATACTGCTGCTTTAAGTCAACATAATGTTTTGTCATATAAATCTAGATTAATTTTTAACATAAATTTGTTTCATTATTAATAATGTTTATGAGGAAGCTGCACTACAGGTACATCTCTCTATTTTATTTCTGTTTAATAAACTTTGGTTTGGCATGGCTTATAGACTGTTACATCTTTGGGATATTTTTTTTGTTTTTTTGTTTTTAAGTAGATTATAAGAGGATAATACTTGGACAAAATGATTTGGCAGTGAGATTGTATAATTTTCCTGTAGAAATGTTTTATAATGTTTTGTTATGATAGCGTCAAGGAGACTGTGTGGTGATGATGATGATGATGATGATATGTAAGTCGTTACGAGTGTTTTATTGCTGACAAATTATGTGGTACTTTTATTGTCCCTGTCATAATGTATTTCAGTGGTAGTTTGGCTGAATGATATTTCTGGAAGTTTCCTGCGCCCATGTTTCCTTTTCTTTTTTTTTTTTAGTTTATTATGCTTATGTTGTGATATTTCCTTTTTTTTTACCTTGACGACAATGTTAAATAATTAAGAGAATGACGGCCACAGATGGTTTTTCATCGCTTACTAAAACTGCATCTTTTTGCATTTCCAAATACTTTTTATCAAAAATCATGGTTAAAAAGAAATACGATACTATTTTGACAAACAGTAAAATACAAATCTGATATTTTATCCATCGTAGCATGTAAATTCATTTTGTTACTGACCAGTTTCGGATTTTCTTCCATCGTCAGAACTAACCAACAAACCAATAAGTGTGAGTGTAACAGAAACATTACGTTGAAATGAACTCTTTACACGAACGTGATGGGTGAATTTGTTCTGACGATAGATGAAAATCTAAAACCGGTCAATAACAGAAGTCAATGTGCATGCTACGACGATTGAAATACCAAATGTTATCTAGCATTGCCCCATCCACAAATTCAGTAAACTAAACCACCACACAATACATTAATTTAAGGATTTCCCAGTTCATCAAAACAATATAAGATCATTATGTGTAGTGTTTGTAATGACATATCAGGGTCATAGCAATGTCAAAGTGGCTCCAGCCAGCCGCCATCTTCACAAAGGATGGCAGGAAGAAAGGATAATTTATAACTAGTGGCCCAGCCGGCCGCTGTCTTCAAGACAAGGGCCGCGGCCAAACAAAAACCCCTTTCAAATACAAGGGTCAATACATTACATCAAAGACAAGCACCGATAAAGCTGGCCACTGACCTAAATGACATTGGTCGCCGACCTGGCCAAGGTCGCACGCTACGATAGATGTCTTAGTATGAGTACTTACTTACACACTTGACAGTGTGTGAGTAAGACTAATATAAACTTCGCCCCACTGGAGGAGGGGATCATTATATCATTCATTTTACACGAGTATCATTACAACATCATTTTACAGCAGCAGTTATGCTTGAGTTCCGAGCGCGTCCCTATACAAGGTTTAACTTATAATTATTTTCATAGTTGTGCATATTAGTTATTTATTTTAATCATATTAAATTATTTGTTATTTGACTCTTTAAATTATTTAATTATTTTTATCATTTCGTGTTAATTGTTACCAAACCACACATTCAAATTCTTGTTAAAAATATAGTCTATTTTTAATAAATTCAGTGTTAGTAATTCAAGCAATAACTCTCTAAACTAACTTCCGCCTAATAAATCCCTCTTCAAGACATCTAACTTCATACCTCAGGAATCACGACAATTGATTCCACTACATGTTATTAATCAACGAATTATTTTTATAAGAAAATGCCTTCTTTCTAGGACATTACTAAATGTAATACTTATATGTTTTCAATTTATAACCGCAGGTAATATGGTTACATTCCTTTCTAAACGTTTAAAAGAAAGAAAAAAAACTAAATTTTTTATCTCAATAATGCATCATTTCATTGTTATTGCACTTTCGCTCTGAATAAATAAACGTAAACCTTTAAATATATATATATATATATATATAAAAGGTGAAGTTTTATTACTTTCTTTAATAAAATCTAGGGCGAATAAATAATATATTTTGTCAAGATTAAAAAACAGATATATTGGCAATTGTTTTTTATGATTTTCATTAATGTGATTTATGAACTTAAAAATGATTAATGAACTTAAAAAAAAATTGTTATGCTATTGTTAATAATAGCCAATGATTAATTTAATTGACGAACAACTTAATTGGTGAGTTTAGTTAATTAATTAATAAAGTATTGTTTGCTCTACTTTACTAGTGAAAGGTGGAATTCTCCAATTATGTTTATATAAACATAAACGTTTTGTTTTGGTGGGAACATATACTAACTAGGTTTTTTTTTTCTTTCAGTTAATTAACTAACAGAATGCTGAGCCCATTCTGTTTGTTTAAAGCTTGTTTAATATTGCCAGTGATTTTGGAAAGTTTAGTAACTTTAAAACTTCATTCATAATATCGCTTTTTAAATACTTTCAATTGAATGGTATTTCCTTCGCATTTTCAAATAAGATTCCTCCTTATGGAAAAACTAATTACTTGGAAGAAATTCATCTATTTATTCTAAGATGTCTCTATTTTAAGATTCTTACACTTTATCCGTAGGATATATTCAGTTCATGCGAATTAAGGAATCTTTCAAATTTAAATTTAGTTTAACTTTCTTTAAGATTGGGGGTATGTGGATTACGACGAAAATGTCAAAGAGATTTTATCTGTTTAGCGTATTTTATTGGGCAAATAACCATAGAAAGTGCAAGTACTGCCAAAGCATATTTTTTTTTAGGCTGAATCTGAAAAGTGTAACAGTTTGACGGAAGAAAAAAAAATTCTGGTATGAGACACTCACACAACTTTCTCTTACATTAGTTTTCAAAATTGTGATTGACATATTTTATAGTTAGTATACCAAAGTTAATGGAGAAAATCACAAAACCTGAAAAAATACAACACTTCCGGTTTACTAATTTTCTTGAAAATCGGAATTTTGGTAATTTATTTGTTTCTAATTAATTCTGTCGAAATGTAGACTTGTATAATCAACTAAGATAGCACTTTAGAGACAAACATGGTATTACACTCCCCATCCCTCTTCCAAAAGCCCCGCTTAAATGAGTTTACCTGGAGAAATGTTTCAAATAAAAGTTGTAGCTCCTTGTTTGGTATAGTTCACATACTTAGTTAAAAGAAAATCGTTGGAGCCGTTTTAGAAAAATAGCAGAACATTGAAAAATACTTTTCAGTAAAAACGCCCTTCCGGTCATTTTTTTTCTTCAAACTCGGAATTTCAATAACATATTTAATTCTAATTAATATTATTTAGATGATAGAATTGTGAAATAAAATTGAAATAGCAACTTTAGAGAGGAAACTTACCTCTATCCCTCCCCCAAAAGTGGCCTTTAACGCATTTTCCCCCGGAGGAAAGTTTTCAATAAAAATTGTAGATGTTTGTATGTGCAGTTGATACCATGTTTTAAGAAAATCGTTGGAGCCATTTTCGAGAAAATTGAAAAAAAGTGAAAAACCCATTCAGTGAAGTGGTACTTCCGGTTGGGGAATTTTGGCAGATAATGTACTGTCAGGTCCCATGGTGATACCCAAACGGAATATCAAGTTTAAACTTTCTGTGATTTTTCGTTTTTGAGCTTTGCTATTCACATACAGAGCATATGCTAAAAACACTTTTTTTGTATTCAGGGGACCACAAAACGGATATTTCCAGTGAAAACTCGATATCAAGAATTTGACAGGATTACAATACTTCCTCTTACTTACTAAGAGTAAGAGAAAGTAATAAATTTTCAAAAAAAAAAAAAAAAATTCAAATACAAGTAAAATATATTTTTATACGCTCAGTAAAAATGTATCAAGTACAAAAATTTCGAAGACAGTTTCGGAGAAATTCGAGAAAACAATGACAAAGTCTTCAGTAATGTAGAAATTATATTACACTAATTTTGTTCGAAAATTTTAAAAAAGAGTAATGTGCTACTTTTATACACTCGAGTTCGGGTTTACGCTCAATGAGTGTTGGTATAGAGGATTTTATCTCGCGTATTTTCTTCTACAACAGTTAACACTATTTAAAAATAGATATACAAACTGTAAGAACTTAAGGTAGCATCTAAGAAAATGTTATCTTATTAGAAATGTAAAATATTAGGTTAAATTTTAATTATTTTTATTTAATTTTTTAATGAATAAATAAGTTTAAAATAATACAATTACGTCTTCGGGTTGAGACTGTGCTTGGTTTGTTATAAACAGAGGCCCAAGTGTTTTCATGAAAATGAAGGTGCCCTGAAAAAATTATAGGATATTTTAATTTTTTTTTTTTTGTTTATTTTATTTTATTGAAATTTACAACAGTAACAATAGATACACCAAATAAATATAATGAGAGCTAATACAATGACGGACTGTAAGATTAGAGAAGGCACCCAGTGGTGACGCTCCATTATCGTGTAACATTATACCTACATTATTTCACAATGTCATGGACAGTAGTAGATCACGAGGCCATATTCTCGTCAAACTCCTTAGGGGATTACCTGGTATTGTAGGACAGGAAAGTTGTTCTATTAGAGGATTGAAATGAGCTGCTATATAGGAATGGAATTTGAGAAAACGAGATTTCACTAGATCATAGACAAAAGGGTGATTCAGGTCATTCTGGATAGTGGGGTTCGATACAAAAAATCGAGCAATAAGGATTTTTCGAAGAATTTTTTGACGGCAAGGATTGGATGCGTTGTGAATTGGAACGTTTGATCGATCCCCATACTTCAATACCGTATGGCAAAATTTGTCTTTGTAGCATTAGATATAAAAGTCTTTTGTTGTTTAAGTTTAGTTTTGAACGTCCGACGAGAACCCTTCCCAACAGTTAAAGCATCGTTTAACTTCTTGTTTTTTCAATCTGCTTTGTGGATTTCATCTTAATCATCTATCCAGGTATAGCCAAGATAACGTACATTGTTAACAGATGGAATATGAACTTGATTAATGATTAATTATTTTAATTTCATTGTCAAATACATATATTTCAAAAAAAAATTATTTAAGAAGTACAATTCCATTTTAATGTTTGTAAAAATATTTTAGCAATTTCATACAATTTTTTAAATTTATTTTTATTGAAATTCATAAATTTTTATAATATGTTCAACTAATTAGATGATTTTTTTTTATTTATTTAATTTTATTTTGTCCGGGTTTTTATTTATTTTTATTTTATTTTTATGTTACTGAACATGGAACCGAGGCCATTCTGAGTTTGGCAGTTAGGTCATTCATTTTGCTGACAATAGAAGAAGACAATGGCAATGACATTTCCACCTGTTGTCACTTCTTACCCTGCTTTTGACGGCTTTTATCATTCTGACCGATAGAAAAACAGAAGATAAAAAAATATACACTGACATTTATTCCTTTTAATATTTCTATATATATTCAATGATATGTTTCTCTAACTTTATTTTTTATTTTTTTATTTTTTTTTACGTTTTCTTACTGATGTGAGAAGAAATATGCCATTCGACATTGAGTTTTCACTAAAAATACACGTCTTTGAGGTCAAGAAAAAAATGTTTTTGTCTGTCAAAAACATAATAAAAAAATTGCGTTTAGGTGTCCAAATCCATTTATGTGTTCCTTGACGGAATCTTCACCCATTTTTTCCCAAAGATTTTTCTTTAAACTTGATATACTATCTACAAGATTGCTTTTCTCGAAATATTTGCCGAGAAAATAGATTTTAAAGGAGTTAAGGAAGAGATTTCGAAAAATAGACTTAATTCTAAACTGTCTTTGTTATATTACTTTGTTTTAACCACCTAACTGTTAGGTATCAAGCAAAGGTTTTTTTTTTTTAAAATAATTTTGAAGAAAGAATTATTGGGGATGATTTTCCCTTCAGATTTTTTTTTTTTTTTTTTTTTGCGTACAGTTGTCGTCAAATGGATGGAACACATCAATGAAATAGAAATAAAACGATTGGTGATCGGAAAATAGTTCAGACAAAATTGATACTTTTTTTTTTTTATCTGAGCAGCGAGCATTCCAAGTTTAAAGAAAATGGATGTAATGGTTTTCGAGAAAATGCCCCCCCAAAAAAACTCAAAATACCTACGTTGTAAAGTAGTACTTCCGGTTATTTCCATTATTCGATTTTCATCAAATTTATAATTGTATCAATGCTTCTAATGTATATTAATATTATGTAGGTGGTACCGAGGAGAATCTGCGTAGAGCCCCAAGGGGCAAGGTCATACGCATTTGCTCGGACAGCCAGGCTGCACTGAAAGCCTTAGAAGCTCACAGAACAACCTCATCCCTGGTTAAGGAATGTCGAGAGGCATTGTCGAGACTCTCCAGGCACAACAAGGTGCAGCTGTTGTGGGTGCCTGGACATGCAGGGGTTGAGGGTAATGAGACAGCTGATCAACTGGCCAGGAACGGGGCTAACACTCCGTTCATTGGTCCAGAGCCGGTCCTGGGAATAACTGGCGGAGCAATTCGTGCAGCGATTAGAGAGTGGGGTCGCAGTAAGCATGAAGAGCTCTGGAGGAGAAGCCCGGGTGCTATACACAGTAAAAGGATGGGGCCAGGACTGGGTAAACGAAGAACCCGAATGACCCTTGGTCTGAGTAGGAGCCAGATTTCTCTGGTGACGGGACTGTTTACGGGTCATGGCAGGTTCAGGAAACATCTGTACAAGGTAGGACTCATCCGAGCGGAACCCTTGTGCAGACTATGTCAGGAAGAGGAGGAAACGGCCTCCCACCTGTTGTTCGATTGCGTAGCAATAATCAGATTGAGGTATGAAACCTTCGGTACTCTGCGACCTGAGGAGATAGTAGCTCAAAACGACCTGGTGATGAAGGCCCTGAAACTCCTTAAGGAGGGAGGGTTTGTCTACTAGGAACCATCGGGGGTGGCACAATAAGCCTCTGTTGGCTGCGGTGCCGGGACGTGGCCCACCCGAGATAGGATAATAATAATGTAGGTGGTAAAAAATCATACATATTATTGAAATGGTACTTTAGTAGCAACCTAAAGCTGCAGTTCCCCCAGAACCCTGGAAGAAAAATAAATTTTCCCGAGAAAATATTTCAAATAAAAGTGGTAAGATATTTATGTAGGTAGATAGTAAACGGAAGTTGAAGCTGTTTTCGAGAAAATCATTCAGTAAAGGCAACACTTCCGGTTGATGGTGGATTTTTGCTCGAAACTTTCGTGTCAGATGCTGTATATTAATACTAAAACGGAATATCAAGTGAGCTTCCTGCCATTTTTTTATTTATTTTTGAGATATTTTGTTAAAGCATTCATAGATATACACACAGACCATTTGCTAAAAACATTTTTTTCGTATTCGGGGCAGCTCAAAAAATTTATTTCCGGTCATAATTCAATTTCGTAAATTTGACAAGGTCGCAATACTTCCCTCTCTTACTTACTACGAGTAGATGAAAGTACAAATTAAATTGTAATGCAGTAAGTAATCTTTTTTTTGTTCCACCTCTTTCTTTATAATTTAATTATAATTTCGTTATTTTTTATTTTTTGTTACAGGTGAGTGTTTGCATTGTTCTCAGAAATGTAAGTTATATTTTATTATAGTGGCAGGGCCCTCATTAAATTAAATTTAAAGCGAGAGGTACGGGTTAGTCTTAAAGATTTTAAAGCAGGGACTAAAAAAGTTTCATTTAAAAAAATTTGTTGTTATTTCTAAGCTACTAAATGATTTTCTTTTGGGTGGGAGGGGTGGTGGTGGTGGTGGAGTATTTTCATGAAAATAGATACGGTTATTCACGTAACCCGTCCAATTATTTCTTACTTACCGCTTCTTTAAACGAAAACTTGTAACTGATTGATATCTCTCTGTATGTACGTACAATAATCATCCTGCAAAGTCGCTTTTTTAGTTATCATTTATAATATATTGGCAGATGATATATTAAAGCTTTAACATGATAAAAATCAAGCGGCTCTTTAGCACATTAATGTTTTGTATTTGTTCTAATTTATATTTTTATATTTGTTTGATTTATATTTATCCACTCTTTCCATAATCCGTGTATGAAGTTGATTTCTCGCAAATTCAGATTCTCTTAATTCAGCTAACTAAATAAGACATTAATATGGAGCGGATATGACTGAATTTTTCCGAGATTTTTCCTTCTCTTTTTTCTTCTTCTTCTTGGCTTCCTGTCTGTGCAGAATAGCCAGATTCTTTGTCCAGGTTTCTTGCGGCTTACATCGGCGTTTTAGCTGCGGCTGATAGTAAGGTGTTTGTTGTTGATGGTAACTAATATTGGTCTACTCATACTATTTGCTTTTTAATTTCATAGTGTGATTTTATTTTTGTTTATAAAATTGAAAATAGCCAAATATAATTCGTGGTTTGGTTTTGTTAAGGATGGTATGCAGATTGGCAGATAGTGTACATTTTGCATTTCTGATAGCTTTCCATAGGTTATCTCTATCCTCTTGGTGATTACCACATTCAAGAATCAGGTGGTTGGCGTCGTCGATGATTGATTCAGACGGACATGGGGACATGGCTATACTTGATAACTTGTTTTATTTATTTTTTTTTTGTCATCGAACGTTTCGATTATAATCAGTATATTATCTCAAACAATGTGAGGTTATCGATTGTCACACTACAAAATAGGAATATATCTTCTAGAAGACACAACCTGTTGTATTTACTAAAGATATGATGGATTATGTAGTTTTTCAAGTAGATTGAAATTTCGATAGGCCTGGATCTGCAGTGGTTTTTCTCGAGGCCATTTGAATTTATTTTGTGTTTCCACCGGCTTTTTGCAAAATTGTGGATAATCAGATGAGACGTATAAAATAAATAAAAAAACGTCGATTGAGAATTGTAACAAGAAATAGTGTATAAGATCTTTAAAATGATGTGGATATTTCTCGTAAGAAAGTCTAGATTCTATTAACCATAAATTTGATTTTATTCTGTAGACCACTTTAAAGAGAATATATTCAGTAATTTTATTAATTCACATCTATACCAAATATTATAGCTATTCATGTATATATAAAAAAATATGCTAATTTTTCCCATAGTTTTAGAAAAAACTTCGTATTATTCCAAATTTATTCTCTAATATAAATTAGAGATTGTTTAGCATATAAATAAGGCAATGTTGTGTCTTTAAAATGGTAAATACAGCTAAGAGAATGCAAGGAAAATACTACGTGATTAATAAGCATTAGACAATATGGCAGTACAGTTCTTAAGATGTCATAGTTTTTGCGCATTCGCGTTGTACTTTTCTCTTTTCCTCTGAATCTCTAAAGTAACCTTGGTGTTAGTATATTATTATATAATATATATAGATTATATAGCTTATATGTTGTGTGTGTTTGTGTTGTGGTTTAGTGTGTGTGAGAAAGGCCCCGATTAGAGTGGACACAGTGACCTCATTGCTAGAACGAGCCAGTCCCAACTCAAAACAACTCCACCCTCACCATTCTTGTAGTTCTTCTAAGTTTTCATCTTCATTTCTTCTTCTCGTACAATACTATATCTTACAACTCTATTACAATTCCTGCAACCGTCACTATTGTTATTAACACTAAGTGGTTGTAGTAGTAGTAGTAGTGCTGGTATATACTGGATGCTACTACCGTTATTGTAAACAGTAGATCACCTTGTTCTCCTCCACTATCTATTTATCCTTCTATGTAATAATACTCTTCCATAACACATTCATTATCTTTGATCGGCACTTATTACACAGATAATCATTCCATAGGTAAAAGTGTATCTAAACTGTTCTTCTGCCTCCTTCTCATTAAGATATCTTAACTTGCTTGACGTTAATGTTTTTTTTTATTTTTCTTTCAACTTGTTAATTCCATTCAAATTTTGATTTTAAACAACTTCTTTATTTTTCACATTTGTTCCTTTCATAAACATGGTTAGTATTAGTATTACACTGCTGATGACATAACAAATAACGCAGTCAATAAATTTGTCTTAGGCTATTTTAATCTATTTTTTGGCCCTGATTCGGCACTTTGCTGTCAAAACGGATAATCGGTTCTAAAATATGCGCTTTATTGTTGGCTTTGAAGATCCATCTTATGACTACAGCGTACAAATCTTACTACAGCGTTCTCATTAAGGCTGATATTAACCTTGGAAAAATAGCCCAAAGTTGTGTTATGCTATTTTAATCTATTTTTTGGCCCTGATTCAGAACTATGCTGTCAAAACGGATAATCGGTTCTAAAATATAGCTTTATTGTTGGCTTTGAAAATCCATCTTACGACTACAGCGTACAAATCTTCGAGGGTACATGCGTTGGTGTTTCAGGCCGCATCTCCAACAGAGGGCTCCTGCAGACTGTCTGCCAACCCTACGGCAGCACGAAGTGGGGTATAATTTATGTTCAGCTATTGTTTTATTCTGAACCTGATGAAATTTTGTCATAGACAAACTGATTTAATTTCAATCTCTCAGCATCTTTAACCCTTTCGCTGAAATACAGCTGGTTTCATCCGCAAATCCGGTTTAAACAATTCCTTCTTGACTATCACTTAACTTATTGCCATATTGATATGCCAACTGGCAATCGCAGATTTTTTTCATACAACTGATCAACAGCCAGATTAAAGAGAGAAGTTTAGAGAAACCCTCCTTGTGGACGCCTCTCAATGCACGTATCGGTTTCCAGCAGAAATCGTTATAATGTTTTTTTGTAACAAGCGCCGCTATAAAGTTTTTAAGATTTGCAGATATTCTTTTTTTCTCAAGGCATTGGACAATATGTTGATGGCCTACATTATTAAAGGCGTCTGTTACGTCAAGGAACAATGTCTTGTATTTTGCTTGGAATCCCGCAGAATACCGTCTACTAGTTTAGCATCCTGAAACTCCCTTGACAAAAACCTTTTTACATTTATGAAAGAAAAGCCATCTGATTCTTCAGTTCGGCATCCAGTACTTTTTCTACAATATCTTATAATCGGATGATAGACCTTTATAAGTCTCCAGCATGAGATGTTTCTATTTCTTTTCCTTTGCATATTAAGTTAGTTCTTCATAATCTAAAAATTTCGGGTATGTAAGGATGTCCTTCATAATTTGTATTTAATTTTTTATTTTTTGGACTATATCGATAGATTTTATTGTTCTGCTTAGAACACCATCCGGACCGGATGCTGGGTCCAATGACATTGACTTGTAGCCCTGTGCACGGCTTTGAGACTAACAGTAACAACATTCGTGTTGATGCTACTTGTTTCATAACTGTCTCTCCGCGCGCTGTTTTCGATAGTAACGTTTTCCTGAAGTGGTCTTGTATAGTGTCTATACCAACTGGACGCTGCTTCGGGGCATCGGCGTACCACTTTCTTATGTCGGTTGTAATAATTACACTGGCCCACTTCTTACTGGTATTGTTCCTTTCTACACTCCCTAGAAGCTGCATTTGATCATTTGGGATTCCAGACTTGTCCAGCACCCTTTCCTGCCATTCTCAATTCTCCTTTCTTTCTCATTTTGTAATACTCTTGCGGGATCAGGAAGTAGGTTATTTACCACTCGGAAGAATTGTATAAATTCATTAACACATGTCTCAAACTCATTTCGTAGGAAGTAATCACGTTTTGTAAACTTGTCTTAAAATTGACGGTCCGTTTCTCTAAATCCGTCTTAATGTTAGGTCAACAAACAAAACTTCGCTTCAGCAAGAGGTTTCTTTACTACATGTAGCAAAACCTCGCTGATTCTTAAACCCTAGTTTACAAATGCAACAAACAATCCCAGAACTTGTAGTAATGATGACGTTCATAGCATCTGATTCAGGAAGTAGTGTACCGCCATTAGCCGGCTCCTCTTAACCATCGTTCTGCCTATAGGTTCAGATAGAATGGTCATCTGAAAATCTCTTACTGAATTTCTCTAATCGGAGAAACACTTGATTAATTGATAAAGTTTGCCACAACAATAATTATTTGTCTGGTATTTTATCCGTCGTAGCATGCATATTGATTTGGTTCCTGACCAGTTTCGGATTTTCATCCATCGTCAGAGCAGATTCAACCAGTTCGTGTAGGGACTTCACTTCAACGTAATGTTTCTGTTACACTCACGCTTGTTGGTTTGTTGTTTGTATATATATGGGGAGGTTATAAGGTTATGTTACTATGTGTGTGTGTTTAATGACAAAATAGAATTATTATAAATAATAGTAGCATAATAAAAAATAGTAACATAACCTTATAAGCTTCCGCACATTTATATAACCAACATTTCATTTATATTTAAGTGACCTCTCTACAGGAACTTGGTGAATTTGTTCTGACGATGGATAAAAATCCGAAACCGGTCAGGAACAAAATCAATATGCATGCTACGAAGGATAAAAACCAGATGTTATCCAGCATTACGGACCCATCCACATTTTCAATAATTCCTTGGCTTCATCTGCCCATTCAGCGGAGACAAAGGTTTGTTTATTCTTGCCCGCACAGTCTCTCCTTTCCAGTTAATAAAAGACGACACCATTTCAGCTTTCTGGGTCTTACCATCCGTCACTCCTAAAGATCCAAACACTCTGTATCAAATACGAAAGATTGCTTCCCTTTCACCCTCACTAGTAGTTTTCATATTTGTTTCAATTTACTTTCGATTGTGGACACGAAATATTATCAATCAATTAGTTAAGTAAATAAAACCATAAAATTCGTTAAAAAAATAACTCAGTGATTAAAACTACACTGAATCTAATCCTTAAGTCCAGCATATAACAAAAAGAAGTTCAAATATAAATAAATATGCAAATAATAAATATAAATGTATAATATAAAAAAAAATGTACAACAATCTATAAATATCAACCAAAACAACACTAACACAACTAATTAAAATTCAGTAACCCTTAAGTTTACAACAAGTTGCTAATAACTAATTAACTGTTCACACATTATGTGTTAACAACGAAAACAGACAACATTAACAAATAAAGCATCACATATCATTTATCGTTTAACACATTCAAATGTATCAACATATCAACATATGCTTCATCTTTTTAAACACATTCTGATTTACAGGAGTAGATTAGATCAGTAAGCGACTTCACATCAACATAATGTTTTATTATATAAATAAGTTTTATTGCATATTGCTTTCGATCATGGACACGAAATATTAAAATCGTAGAATGTAGAATTATTACATTGAAAAATGGTTAATTTTGCCCCGTACTGTTATTCAGCTTTCTGTATATTTAGCTAAAAAAATTAATTCAGTATAGTATTATATTAATCCATTGGATAGTAAAGTAGTGTTTTGTATTAGCGTTGGCAGCACATAAAGCTCAGATCAAGTAGATAAGTAGAGGCGAACTGACTGAGATATCTGTGGTTATAGTTCCCACGTCCTCCACTGGTGCTGGAAACTGGTAAAAAAACGAACACATCAACTAGTACATTAAACTTCCTTTTAAAGAGCCCCCCCCCATTCAAACTAAACTTCATATCAAATTTAATTCCACACTTTTTACTTTTATTTCCTTCTGATACATTTAAATAATTTATATTACTGATAATACTTGACTTTCTTAATATTAATTTGGATATAAATTGTAGATAATTAATTGTATTTACTTTATTTTATATTTTCATTCTTGTTGATTAACTAATTAGTTTTGCCATCTAAAAAGGTTAAAAGGCTGTTCGAGTTTCTATAAAGGCTGCAATCTAAATAAGGCAAGGTCTCCTTTGTTTTATTTATATGAAAAAAAAGTAATTAGTTCACCGTATTTTTAAAGTAAAATTGTATGTTTGGAATATGTGAAGTAGTGTACAAAATCGGGAAGAAATTAGAGGTAGTGATGAAAGTTAACACCTTAAGTAATAGACACTTTTGTGGCATGTGTGAGAAAGAGAGAATTGAATATCATTTAGGAGGGTAAGGAAATAAAACTTGACAGATGCACTGAACACTATAGTAATATAATAAATATATAAAACTGCAAGAACTTTACACTGCTGTATGATAAATAAGAATAAAGCTTAGCGGGAGAATAATTAAGAGTGACACAGACTGGGTGAGAATTAGAAAGTAGGTAGAACTGTTGACTGACTCGTGTCGATAACTCATCTGTAGGGCTAGCTCGCCTCTATATATATCGAATTCTCCCTCCCTAGTTTGACCTAGGTAGGGAGTAATTAATATTTGAATATTTGTTTCTTCGGATTCCACGAATCCTAATGATTCGGACCCCATTACACTTTTAATGATTGCATCATGAATTACTCTTTATTTGTGGTAGAACATAATAATTTCGTTTTTTATGTAAAATACTGTCGTTCTCAAACAAATTCTGCTATAAGCTTCAGTCGCTATGCTTGAAAGGAAGAAGATTCATTTTAGTAGTGACGAATGTATAAATACAAAACCATTATACTGTTAGTGAAGAATACTAATATATTCAAGATCTTTTTCAAAAATATTGTAAAGCTACAATTTATATAATTAATATCATGTTACATAGTGTATACATAATTAATGTGCTGTAGATTATTGATTGTTTTACGTTAAAGATATTGGGCAGCAAGACAATTATCTTTTAGGCTTACGCGGCCATTCTCATGTAAAAGACAAAGGTTTTCGGGTTGATCCCGCTTCGGTGATTTGTTATTAATTGACGTTATTCCTGTACCAGTACCTCAACATTTATTTTTTTAAATTTTTTTCTAAAGAGGGAACCAGAACCTACGATCCATACAGGGTCACAATATTCTAGCTGAGATCAGTTCATTAGGATGTCTTGATAAAAACTGTGATAATACAGACTTGCAAAAAAAACTTTAATCACGCATTACATTCTCTGTCATGCCTACTGCAATGTATCGGCAAATAGGCTTTAACTACGACAACTAATCTCTCATCTAGCAGCTTTCTCTTGTGGTAAGCGAGAAATTGAATACGAGCTGATCACTTGAGGAGCTTACCGTCACCCTCCAACTTTCTTGTAAGTTACCGCATTAACTTGGAATGTTCACATCCCTAGCTACATTAGCTCACAACAATTATCACAGGCAAGAGTTCTATATAACGCACATCACTCTTTAAGCGACTCACAATAACATTCTACATTCATCATGCTACCAACCAATAATCATCATTCATTCTTCGCTCGACCACACTCTCTACTCCTCTCTATACACTTTTCTCTTCTTGCTCATTAAAATCGTACATGTATAAATTATGAGTATAGTGCCAGATCGGGTGTACATTCATTTCACCACCAAATCACTGCTACCATTACATAATTACTTTAATGTTTACATATCAGCAAAAAAGAAAAATTTGCATTATATAAGACACTTATTTATATCATGATGATATCATTAAGAATAATAATAGGCCTAATTTCACTGACTGACATATTTACACATGCTCCTTTTTTAGATCAGCTACTTCATGCATCCAAATCTCATAATTCTATTTATTTCAGAACTTTTACTGGCCACACAAATAATTTCCGCTGAAACCGAACATATCCTAATCCTTATTGTGTCCGCGAAACGGCGCCACTTACTTATCTGGCAAAAATGTCATTGGTTGGGATCCATCATTCAACTTGTCTCTCTTATTTCAACTATATTTAGCTATATTATTTTTTCTGTTGAACATAAGCAATTTAAAATTTTTAAATCTTCAATAAAAGTTACAAAACAAGTTTTAATATTAGTTTAGAAATCAATTTTACTGTGAATTCCTCTCTAAAATGTATATATTTCAATATAACAGCCAAAGGTTATTGGCTATTAAATTATTTCTACAATTTTCTAAAATACCTGTTAATCCTGTCACAAAAGAACTGGATAGAGATATATGGCTGACTGTTTTATTTAGAAGGGTGTTGTCGAATATAAAAATCCTTGAATTTTCAGCTCTTTAAATTTCAATCATTCTAATCTTGTTTCTAATCTACTTGGCAAGATGTTGTATTGGATCAAATCTTCATCATCGGATTATTAAATAAAGTAATCGAAAATATCAGGTTTTGTAGATTTATAGAATATAGGAGGCGCTATTTAATAATTTTATCCAGATAATTTTCCTTTTAATATTTCTGAAAACAGATATCGGAAGCGTATTCATTATATTTTGTCGCCCTGTATTTTCACTATAGTTTGCCCAGAGCTGCTCTCTAGGGTGTTATAAAGAGAATGTGTGAAAAAAGAAGAGAAAAACACCAGTATTATATTTATTTCAGTAATTTTCCACTTGGAGAAATGGTAAGACCCTATAAGTATTTAAAACATACAATAGATCAAGGTTTACAAGAGTACACCTGCTAAGGGCATTCATTACCTTTCTTTTGTCCACTGCTATAAACGTTACCTCTTTCCTGGAAACTTTAAATAACTGGACAATAATAAAACTTTAATGTATTGCTCACGTGTATATTTTTTTTTTGGTCGAATATGAAATTTATTGGACACATTTGAGAGACAAAAGGATTCGGGGAATAGGTTGGGTGAGTTCTGTTAGAATCCTGTTTTTTCGGCAACTATATTTTAAAATCTAATCATTGCATTTATTAAAATTTTGTTTATTATATTGTGTTCATTTTTTTAAGTATTTACTGTTTCTATTGCTGCTGTAAAAGAAAGTTTGTGGTCGCATCAAGATCTTGGCGTATTTATA
Source organism: Triatoma infestans (assembly GCA_011037195.1). NCBI lineage: Eukaryota > Metazoa > Arthropoda > Insecta > Hemiptera > Reduviidae > Triatoma > Triatoma infestans. The sequence continues at coordinate 65,002 of JAAEAF010002402.1, forward strand.
GACGTACAAGAACAAAATTACTCTAACAACGAAAAATTCAAGGAAAATTGAAACTTGATTTTCCACTTTGCTATCCATCAAAACAATATTTTTGTGATAGAATCCCATCTCTTAGATGTGTGCGACTTTATTAAATATATTTTCCCCAGATTTTTCATTGAAATTGGTTCCAACTATTTTCTATAATCACAGAGATATTTTCCATGATAACCTGTTTCTTTTTGTGGTCATCGACCCTGTTTAGGGCGTTCGCCCATTATCAGGATGTTTTTTGTCAAAACAGTGTGATAACATTGACTTGTACAGAGCAAATTTAGTTTATAAACTCAATACATACTATTAGTTATTAAAGTTATTTTACGGTGAAACTGAGCTCTGCGTGCCAGCTTTGAGTTGATCCTAATTTACAGATGATTTAAACAATGGGAAACTAAGCATTTATCATTATCTTGGATGTTTTTTTTTGGTAAAATTTGCTGCTTCATTTCTTTCTACAACTTCTATGAAGATAACTCATTAATCTAACCGATTCAATTCTGCCTCTCAAAAATCCTTCTAAAAAAAAAAAATCTGGTGTGAAACACTCACACAACTTTCTACTTACTCCAGTAGCTCAATTATACTTGCAAATTTTATGTTGTGTACCATATTTACGTAATGACATTCGTCGAAAAGTGAAAACACTGTCCAGTAAAACTGTCCGGTTTACTAATTTCCTTGAAACTCGGAATTTGGGTCATATATTAATTTCTAGTTATTTCAATTTGGATGACAGAATTGTATAATCAACTGTGATAGCATTTTAAAGAAAAACATAACCCCCCTCCCCCAAAAGTCCCCTTAAATGAATTTATCATGGGAAAAGTTTCAAATAAAAGTTGTAGCTCTTTATATGTATATTTAACAACAGTGGTTTAAAGAAAATCGTTGGAGTCATTTTCGAGAAACATTGCCAAACGTAAAAAAACAACTAGTACCGTGGTACTATTTCCCGGTTGAGGAATATTGACACATAACGCACCGTCAGATCCCATGGTGATACCTAAACGTATATCAAGTTTGAACTTTCTACGATTTTTCGTTTTTGAGCTATGCTGTTTCACATACATACACACACACACACACACACAGACCATTTGCTAAAAACCACTTTTTTGGACTCAGGGGACCTCAAAAACTCGATATCGAAAATTTGACACGATTACAATACTTCCTCCTACTAGGAGTAAGAGAAAGTAATAAACAGTAAAACCTTGTAGCTTGTCATTAAAAATATTCATATTTTTATATCATATCTAGAATATTCACTTTGTAAAAAATTTTTTGAATAAAGAAAATAGATAAGTGTAAAAATGAATTCTTTAATGCGGTAATATGTTGTTGTTTTGTGTGTGTGTTGTGTGTTTGTGTGTGTGTGTGTGTGTGTGTGTGTGTGTGTGTGTGTACGTATATTAACAGTGTTTTTTTTTTCTCCCGTTTGAAAAATATGAATTATGTAAGTATAAATAGTTTGTAGATTATTTGATGACATTTACAATTGGAGTTTACATGCTATACTGGTAAATAAACAACCAATAGTCGGCCGTGTACACAGTGCCATCAAGTACCGCTATATGCCCTTCACTATCTCTTCTTTTGCTCTTACTACACATACATTGTCCTCCACTTTACTACCTCACTTTAAAAATTCATTTTTTTTTTTTTTGTTCTTCTTGTATTTCTTTTATAGGGTTTATTTCTTTTTTTTTATGAACTATTCATAATATAATCACAATATATATTTTAATATTTTGCAATTATAATAATTATAATTAAAAAATTTGATATTTATTATTTTAAGTTTTTATTATTAATTATTATTTAAATGCTCCGGTAAAGGATTTTACATTGCCCTTAAACTGTAAAGAAGGAGGAATGAGTCTAACCAGTTTTAGAAATTCGATTTTTAGCGGGAATTATAAACTTTTATTTACACTTTAACATCGAACGCTATACTTCCGCTAAATAATGTTATATACGAGGCATGTCCAGTAAGTGTACTGAATTTTTGTAGGTTACAAAAATTTTTATTTGAACAAAAAAATTACCTGGTTACATTAGTACATATGTAAGCTATTTTTCGACATAGTCACCATTCCTCTCAATGCAGGTGGTGAACCGGGGTATTAATTTTTTGATGCCTTCCTCGAAGTAGTTTCCCGCCAACCCCTTCGTCCACTTCTCCACCTCCCCTTCACCTCCTCGTCGGTTGAAAACCTTTTTCCACCCATGTGCAGCTTCAGGGAGGTAAAGAGATAGTAATCTGAAGGTGCTAGGTCAGGGGAATGCGCGGGATGGTTCAGGACATCCCATTTAAACGAGGCAAGCAGTTCCTTCGTGGCGTTGGCCGTGTGTGGTCTGGCATTGTCGTGCAGCAGGCAGACTCCCTTTGTCAGCATGCCTCTCCTTTTGTTCTGAATCGCCCTCCGCAATTTTTTTTAGGGTCTCACAGTATCTTGCAGAGTTGATGGTCTCCCCTTGAGGCATATATTCAATTAAAATTATGCCTTGACAGTCCCAAAACACGGATGCCATGATTTTCTTGGCTGAAATTGTGGTTTTGAACTTTTTGGCGGAGGGTGAAGAGGTGTGACGCCACTGTTGAGACTGCCTTTTGGTTTCAGGTATGTAGTGTGCAACCCACGTTTCATCTCCAGTAATGATGGAAGCGGAGAAATTCATTTCCATGGAGTTTGTAGCGTCTCAAAAACTCTTGCCCGACCTCGAATATTTCACACTTGGCTGGAGATTGGATTGACATTTTTCACGAAACGTATTGTCGTGTCGACTGTTCTCAACGTACTGACCTCGAACCGGTCTCGTTGCGGAGGAGAGGAATCAGGCTACACGACAGCGTAGCCAACATGTCGAAAACAAAATCCCTCCGGCCGTGAGAGCCTCAGTACACTTACTTCTGGACATGCCTCTTATACTGATACTGTATAAATTTATCCATTCTAACTATTTATATTATGGCAAATTTTTTTTTGTATTGTTTCTTGGAATAAAATGATGGACGAAGCTATAAATGTTCAAATATAGGATTATTTAATCATTCACAACCTACCATACAATTTTCTTAATTAAATAAAAAAATCTTAAGATTTATTTCATTTAATTTACAACCAGCACAAATTGTATTATACAATGTTAATGAAATATATATTGAAGTCGTAAAAAAAAAAAAATCCATTTCTAACTGTATTATACATACATATTTAACATTTATTATACAGTGTGTGATATGTGTTTGTGTGTGCGTATTTATATATACATATTCCAGTTAATTTAATGATTTCATGCTGAGTTATCCTTCATGTTGTCCCTAATGAAAAGAACTGTGTGTCTATCATAACGGTATAATAATGAATTTATTATTATATAAGACTGAAAAGTATTAAAATTTCAAGTATTATTCAAAGTACGCCCCACCCCTCTTCCCTCCCTACTCGTCAAGGTTTTTATAATTTATGTAATAATGAAATCTGCTTACAAAAATAATAATTAAATGCTATGTTGTCTTTCTAATATATTAATTATCAATTTTAAAATATTAATTAATTATATTATTATTGACGTCTCTATTTATTTGTTTATATATGTATTTCATTTATATCTATATATTTTAATATATCACTTAGGTTTATTAATTTTTTTTTTTTTTTTGTTTAAAAACTTTTGTATTTTCTCTTTTATTCTCGAGTAAGAGGAAGTATTATGATCGAGTCAAATTTTCAAAATATAGATTTTCACTTGACATACATGTTTTGAGATCCCCGGAATACAACAAAAACAAAAAAAATAATAATATTTTTAGCGAATGATCTGTGTATTTGTATGTGTAAACAGAATATCTTAAAAGCGAAAGTCACAGGAAGCAAAACTTAGTATACAATTTTGGTATTTCTCATTTAAGCGAAGGTTCCGCAATACAACCGGAAGCAAAGCAACCGAAAAATACGACTTTATTGAATTTTTTTCACTTCTTCAGGTATTTGCGATTTTTTCGAAAATGGCTCCAACGATTTGTTTAAAGTTCGTGTACTATCTACGTGTATATATATATAAAAATAAATACTTACCACTTTTATTGAAATACTTTTTCTTGAAAACTGATTTTTTGGGGGGTTCATGGGATTAAGTTTTCCTCTACAATACGATTTCAGTAGAATATATGGTTCTACCGCCTCATATATAATATTAATCTGTAGAGTGTTTCTACACATATTATGTCCCTTTCAAATAGTCAGTTCAGTTGCTTCTATAGAAAAAGCATGACTATTTCTTAGATATACAGTGAAACCTCGATATAACAAAGCTGAGAGGGATTAGAAAATATTCGTTATCAAAGTAATTTGTTACAATGAGCTTTGTTATATAGAGGTTAGGTTGGTCTAAGATTTGTTTTAACAAGGTAAGTAAGCTTGTTTTTATTAACCTCACCATTACGAACTCTTCTACTTACTTACCCTGTTATAACGAACGATTTCCACTAGTAAAGTAAAACAGATTGTAATGAAAATACTGTAATTTTTATTTAAAAAAATTTTATACAGTTTTTCTCACAATATTAAAAACTTATTTTTAAATTTTAAAATTGTGGCCAATGTATTTGCGGGAATTTCGAACACCTTTAGCGATATCTGATTTTTTTTCTTTGTAGGATTCTCGTCTACACATACTTAATGATTTTTAGTTTCTCTGCGACAGTTAAGGTACACCTTTTTTCGTTTCTCATTGCTACTTTACATTAAACAACAGGGACAACTTCATGTAATCCACTTCTCGGATAGGTACCGTAAAGCACCAAACGGTTAATTTATTATGACAGTTTTGCACTCCTAGATTGTCTTACAATAAATTTAACATGTTTGAACCTGTCGAGAATGAATTCTTGTTAGATGGATTAGTATAGGATACTGTATGTAAAGGTTATAGGTTGACAAAAATCGTTATACAGAGGTATATTATACTTTCTATTTATGTTCTGCAATGATTAAAAATTCGTTATAAAGTGTTTTTTAACAAAAGGTATTCGAAATGTAAAGATATATTTTACATTAACTGTTACGAGCAGTTCTAGGGGATTTCGAAGAAGGAAATATAAGTTCGTTACATTAAGGTTTCACTTAAGTGTAGGTGAAGCAAAGCGTATTTTACATCGCAATCGTATGGGTTTTCTCATGGGTCATTGTTGACTTAGAGGACACCTGACGAAGCTGGGTTTGGAAAGTGACGGCATGTGCAGTTTCTGTGGAGAGATGGAGTTAACTGCATTGCATCTCGTACCGCACTGCGAGGTTGCCTGCCACCCAGAGAAAATTTAAGAACCTGGGTAGTTACCAGGAGGAGGAGGGGGAGATACCCTCCTTAGAGCCTGCAGGTTATTAGGATTATCTAATAATGTGCTTCCTAGAGCCCGTCAGATTAAGTGGGGTCTTATCATGTAGACGGTGTTTGTTTGGATCTGTTTGGGATTTGTCTGGATCTACAGTAGGCAGTCAGAGGGATAAGCACCATAGATCGTAAAGGTTGCAGTGCTCGGGCCACCTCCAAAAAAAAAAATTAAATTAAATTAAAAAAAAATAAAGCTTATTTTAGATGAAATCGTAGGGGAAGATGCCGTTGATTAGAGCATTGCCTGCCCCGGCATTGGTTTCAAAAATTCAATAGTGGTGATACGGACCTTAATAAGCGAGACAGGTTCAATCGGGTGGCAATCTTGTGACGTTGATCAGGCTTGACGAGAAGCTGTCATGTCAAATCCTACAACTAATTATTCGTGCATTTGCTGCAGAATTGGCAATGTCTAAAGACACCATAAGATGTTGTCATCTCCAATATACGATGGGAAAGATAAAAAGGAGATGTAAGATAGTGCCGCCAGTGCTCAAACGTTAGAGGGTAATTTGAGAAAAAGTCTATATTGTGCTTTTTCTAGAACTATTAAGGAGTAATTCATCATGATGAATTCGTTCCCGATAGACTTTCCATGATTTCTAATAATAAATAATTCTAGTAACTGTTCTAGAAATAGTTGTGCGAGTGTACATGTTGTCTTTTCTTTTTTTTTTAATTTTCTGTTAAATGTTGCAATTTAAGTTTAGTTTATTATAAACTTCGGATAATTTAATTTTAATTACATATAGTTAAAACTTACTATATGTAAGTTTATATAGTATAGTCTACACGATACATTATCGTTGTTTTTGAAGATAAATGTTACCAATGAGCCGGCACTCTTAGGTAATAAATATTTCTTTCATGCTCATTTCGTTGTTGTAGTCGGCCGGCCGTCCTTGAAGTGCCACAAAACACTGACATCAATTATAACTTCACTTGCCTGACTTGTATAAATACCAAAGGTATGGAATGCCGCCAGGGTCTTAAAAACTAAACCAAATTTAGGAGTATAAACAACAACAAAAAAACGGATATGAGTCACTGGTGGGATATAATTTGTGTAGTTCAAAATTTAAACCTAAATCACTGTTGACTGGAATACACTTAATGAAAAATCTTAAAACACTATTCTATTAATGTAGCACTTCAGGTTGTCTATCAGAAACTTAATGTCAACAGATGCGATAAACGTATCTAAATGGAGTTTCGTTTTTAGACATTTTGTTTACATAGACGCACACATTCCTATCGCCCCCCCCCAAAAAACCTCAATCTCGAAAATTTGACACAATCGCAACACTTCCACTTCCCAGGAGTGAGAGAAAGTAAAAAAAAAAATCCGACTCTGTATCTAGTAGCGTATGCTCTGACCCCTGGAAATAATTTATGTTTATGTATTTATTTATACACCAGTTGGAGAGACCTTGGTATAATTGTTGGGTGTGCTCTTGTTTACAGACAAATTCATTATTAAATAAGGGGGATCTGGCTTCCTTGGTACCCATTGGTTAATGTCTAGATAACAAGAAGTTTTATACATACAACAAAGATGCCGCCGTCGGAATTTTCGTTTTAAAAAAAATGTTTTGTCTTATATCCATCCTTGAAAGTGCCCAATATTAGAAAATAATGTTTACAGAAATTCATCTGAAAATGAAATAATGAGTGTTAAACAGCTTGTACTGTAGGATATAATAATATAAGTAAATAAAATATTATATGGCGTAATGAAATAGCAATTTAAAGGGTGTAATAGCATGAGAGAATTACATCAGCAAGAGAGAGCAGACAAAAAAAATTCAAAATTCAGCACACTCCTGGCCACCGTACCTAGGTCCTAGCGCCAAAACCGGTGCCTATGGTCTCTTAGCCTTGCCTACTATGTAGGCAAGTTTCCACCCCTGCCACGTGGAGGCGGACCTCTACACATCCGTCTAGTCCGGCGCCTTACCGCTACTTCTCGAGCAAACTGAGCAAAGTCTTTAAAATTTTGAGCACTTTTCACCAACTCTTTACATTCTCCCGGCCAATTCTCTCCTCTCCTTTTCAGCTTGAATTCCATATGGATTCTTGCCTCGTCGAGGAGAGAACATCGGAAGAGAACGTGATGCACTGTATCCCGTTCACCGCATTCGCAATTCGGGGAATCTTTCAAACCCAACTCATTGAGCTTAGAATTGAACTCCCCGTGGCCCGTGAAATATTGCGTTACGGTTTGGGATAGCTCCCAGAGAGAGAGAGAGCAGACAGACGAAAGAATTAAGAGAGAGAAGACAGACCCTCTCTGGTACTCTCTGACTTAAGCAGGCTAGAGTGGGAGAACCTGTATATAAGCCAGTGAGAATCTATCTAACGAAATCTATCTAGATATCGATCTATCAGATTCAACTATCGTGTCATATCTCTACTCATACCTTTTATTCTATAAAATCATTACAAGTCCAATGCAGTTTGTGTAAACTTATAGCTACATTATAACAGTCTTCATATCTCGTCTAATAAATCAAACCCAGTTTCTCTCCCCAACAACTCCATTATAAAGGGATTACTGACATTCTCTCATTAGAATCTTTTAAAAAGGTTACAGAAGAATTAGTCTCATTTAGTAACGGCTCATGGATATTGAGAATGGAGGGAGGTTCACAAATAAGGAGTAAAAAAAAAATTAAAAAAAATCAGTACTGCATTTTCAAATTATTCACAATATTTGTTGTGGTGGTTGGTTCCGCAGAGCTGGAAAGCATCAGAGACGTTTTCCGTGCTAGCAGGCACGGAAAATGAAGCAGGCTACCACGGAAAATGTCTCTGATATTTACAATATATCACTAAAATTTGCGTTAAATGAACAACCTGTCCTATAGACATATTCTGGAGGATCAGATACACCAGTATTTCACTAAACAGATTTCACAATTTCTTCTGCAAAAAATCTGGTGTGAAACACTCACACAACTTTCTCTCACTCCTGTTTTCAAAATTATAATTGACAAAGGTTATATAGTTTGTGTACCACAAATATAACGAAATTCGTCGAAAACTGAAAAAAAGTTTTCAGTAAAATCGTACTTCCGGCTTACTAGTTTTCTTAAAACATGGAATTTTGGGCCATCCATTTATTTCTAATTATTATTGTTTGGATGAAGAATTGTATAATCAACTATGATACCACTTTAGAGGAAGCTGTAACCCCACCCCTCCCCTAAAAGTGCCCTTCAATGAATTTTCCCAGAGAAATGTTTTAATAAAAGATGTAGATCATTGCATATTTAGTTTATATTCGATGTTTCAAGAAAATTGTCTGCGCCATTTTTGAGAAAATTGCGAAAAAGTGAAAAAAATCATTTAGTAAAGTGTTAAAATAAACGCACGTCCGGTTATCCGATTTTTTTTCAAATTCGAAATTTCAATAACATATTTAATTTTAATTAACATTATTTAGATGACAGAATTGTCTAATAAACTGAAATAGCAGTTAAGATGAATCCTAACCCCCTCCCCTCTCCCAGAAGTGCCCTTAAATGAATTTTCCCGGAGAAATGTTTCAAATAAAAGTTGTAGCTGTTAGTATGTGTAGTTAATATATCAAGTTCGAAGAAGATCGTTTGAGCCATTTTTGACAAAATCGCAAAAATGTAAAAAAAAAAAAACTAGTAAAGTGGTACTTCCGGTTGAGGAATTTTGACAGATGACCCACCCTGTCAGATCCCATGGTGATAACTAAACGGAATATCAAGTTTGAACTTTCTACGATTTTTCGTTGTTGAGCTATGCAGTTCGCATACAAACATAAACACACACACACAGACCATTTGCTAAAAACCACTTTTTGGACTCAGGTGATCTCAAACGGATATTTCCTGTGAAAACTCAATATCGAAAATTTGATACGATTACAATACTTCCTCTTACTAGGAGTAAGTGAAAGTAAAAACAAAAAAAAATTCAAGTGAAACAATGAATGAATACCTTCTCTTACCTCCACAATACCAAATATTTTATCTTCAATAACTTATTAGAGCTATTCGTTTGAAAAAATTTTTCATGTACTTTCTTGAACCATAGTAAGCAAGAAGCGGGTTTTAGTCTAACTTTTTGTTTAATCCTTATTTTTTTCTTTCCAAATTTAGTATGTAATTTGTTTAATCGTTCTACATCTATCGTCATAGTTAAAATTTCAATCAAGAAGACCACCTAAATTCCTATTGAATAATTAATTAAAAATTATGAAAGAAGGTTGGCAAAAAAGCATTCATTAAACCTTGTCAAGTACAGTTACCACAATATAAACAAACCATAAGGAAAATAGAATATGAAAAATATTATTTGAAAGAATTCAAGTTACGAATTCAGTAAATGGGTATATTTAAAAATTTACTCACTTCAATAAATATACCTCCTGTGCAGAATGTTTAAAATGTTTATAAAATCCGTTTTTAAATGTAAATTGGCCGGGGAACACGATGAAGGTGAACATTAGAAATTATTATATTGTTTATGGTAGTTCGTCAACACGCTGCTCTTCTTCATAGGTTCACTAAATCTGCAGAAATATTTTTGGGGCTTACATTTCTTTCCAATTTACAACACTCCGCTACTACTTTCCTTTTCAAGCTTTTCAACCCTCGGACACCAGTATGCATTGTCACACTATGCTCATGTGAGATTAGGAAGCTGATTTAGGATTAGCGGCTCCACTGCCGAGAGTTGAAAAATAAGAATTCATCTTAACTATTGGCGTGAATGTATTTATTGGTGTGGATGTATTTATTGGCGTGAATGTATTTATTAGCGTAAATGTATTTATTGCATGAATGTTAGTGTGATTGTTTAGATTAGGTTTTTTTTTTTTACCTTGGTGTTGAAAGAAATTTTATAAAAGTATTTCACCCCCACTAGGTGTAAGTTCAATTTAGCATTAGTCCATCTTAGGGGGTGCAGGAACATTTGTTGTAAATACTGCAAAGCCCAACTAGTTTTATAGTAAATAGCCTCCACAGATTAGATTATGTAGCTAAAGTGTACATAAAAATAAGAATGAAAATATTGATGCAACATGGGCACCCAAAGTACTTTTAATCGAATTTTACTCAAATTACTTGTGGCAATTAAAGGGATGGCACAACAATAAATCCACACTCCCCCTCGTCGACTAGATTGATGATATAAGTGGGGACGTGTGGAAAGATTCAGAACCTGGGGCTCTTCCCCGCCTTGTTCAGCAAGGTGTTGTGCAAGAAGCCAACTAGGTTAGCAGCACGTGTCATCCCAGATCGAGCGGCGTTAGTATGAGAAAGTAAATAATGATTTGGGGCGCTAATAACCACAGTAGTTGATGCGCCAAAAAAAAAAAAAAAACTGGCTACGGATTATTACAAATGAAAATTATATTTTCATAGTTCATAGTAAGAATGTATAAGGACTTTTCTTGGGGTTTCACTTGCAACAGCAGCCAATGGTCTATGGTGTGTATGTTATTTTATCAAGTTTAAAGGAAACCTGTTGCTATTTTGAATGAGAAAGACTTTACAACACCTGACGAAAACACCTGGCAACAGTTTTCTTCAAACTCTGAATTTTAGCAACAAATTTAATGCTATTTAATACGAGTATAATGCAGATATTAACAAGGAATGTATCCTTAAATTAGTAAATAAAATAAATAAACATTATAGAGCAGCCAGAACTGCACCAATATTGCAATGGGTACTTTGAAGCGAAACCTTATTATACTAATCCTTCCTTGAACTATCCTAAAATCAATTTTCAACTGAGTTAGAACATTTATGTATTATATTATGTGTTTAGTCCTGACTGTGGTTAAAGAAAATTTCCTACAACCCTTTTTTGAGGAAATCGCAATATCAGAAATATCTATATTCAGTAGAATGGCACATTTAGTTTGTTTAAAAGATTTAAGCTACTATTGAGATCCACTTGCGAAGCCAAAAATTATATTAAATTTGAGTTTCTTCCGATTTTTTCGTTTTAAGTGATTGTCAGCTGTTCCGAAAATTGAAAATTACGAGTAGCGTGCAAGTCTTAAGTGTTTTGTTTTTTAACAAAAACAAGGCACGCTTGTGTTGTTTTTTTTTTCTGAATAAATAAAAAATTACAATAAAAAGAATTTTAATCGCAATAAATTATATCCAAAAAAAAAAAAACAACATTATTCTGTTTAAAGGCCAAACACATTGACCCTTACAATCGCTATTTCAATCGATCTTATACTAATTGTATTGCCTTTTTTGTTTTCTTTTTTTTTTTTTTTTAAATAAACATCTTTTTTTGTAAACACCTAAACGAAAAGATTGAACACTTTAAATAGGCCAAATATAAATATGCTATTATAATTATTATTTTTATTACATTATGTCCTAATTAATAATTTTTTTTATTTGAAATTTATTACTTTGAATTTAGGTCGAAGTACCGTACAATATTGATTAGAAGTGCCTTCAGGCTTTCAGTTCTGTACATTTTTTACTTACCCCTCAGGTACCCGTCAATTTGTTGGATCCCATAAATTTAATGTTACTTCTAGTAAATCTGCTCACTTCTAAATAAAAATCTAAATAAAAATCTTAAATACAAATCCTAATGCAACGGAGAATTACCAGTTCGAAACCAGTCTCAAATCTGGTTTATATGGTTCCGGTTACTATAGATCTTAAGTGTTTACGTTAGGGGTAGTTAATGGTGAAAAGCGATAACCCAAGACGAATTGCTAAATTACATTTAGTTGGGAGTTACATGATTATATCTCATAACGTTAGCTGAAGACGTTTTAGGAGAAGTAGTTAGGTTATTCTGAATCGGTACTTTCGAGAAGAAGATATCAGATTTTGTGAATATTATGTAGAAATATTAAGCAAGGTTGGCGATTATGAAATAGTCTAGAAGAGATACTTAAAAAAAAAAACATAGTAACACTAGAGACGACAATAATTATCAGAGATATTTTCCATGATAGCCTGCTTCATTTTGTGGTCATCTACCAGTTTCGGGCGTACACCCTATTCAGGATGTCTTGATAAAAACAATGCGATAATATAGACTTACACAGAGCAAAATCAGTTATATATATATATTTATAAGAGTTTATGTCTTGTGAAAAATTATCTCTTATGCTTTCCAGTTCTTAGGACCCAGCCATAACAACTAGTTTTGACAATTGCTCTGTGGCACAAGCTCTGAAAAATATTAAAATGAATTTATGTCATTACAAGAATGAAGTTTATCTTCCTCGATCAGATAAAAATGAAGAGATAGAGGCATTTTTAATAGTAAAGAGGAAAATTGGAATTTATTTTTTTTCCAAGCGGTCATAATGTCTAATTACCAAATTTGGTGTCTTGGGCGGGGGCGGAAATCCATATATATTTCTTACTTACTAAACGGTACGACAATCCTCAGAGTAGAGCCTGGACCTCCTCAATAATTTTTTCCCATTCCTGTCGATCTTCGGCCTTGATGCGCCATCTTCTTACACCAGCTCGACGCAGATCTTCCTCTACATCGTCCAACCACCGAAGCCGAGGACGCCCTCATATCCTCGATATTATTGGCTTTCTATACAAAAGTTTTCTCGGGAGCCTACTTTGAGGCATTCTCTCCACATGGCCTAACCATCTTAATCTTCCTTTTTTATATGAGCGACCATATTTGGCTCACCAAATAGCTGCTTTAACTCCTCATTCTTTCGTGTTTTTCACACACCATTTACACATCTTGGGCCGAATAAAACTTTTCTTTCCCAAACCCCGAGAAACTTTTCACATTCTTTGCTCATCACCCAGGCTCATCACTTTTTTTTAAGTGATATATTTCTTACATATATAAATTTAGCAGTTATACGCGGATCTCAAACTGGGGATCTCTCATTTACGAGACCATGCTCATAAATCTTTCTAGCAAACCTGCCATAATTTAGGAATATTCTTTCCAGAAATTAGGGTGCCTCGTTTTTTAGAGCCTATGTCTAACATTATTTATCACCATTCCTAAACTAACTTGTGATGCAGAAAAATATACGATTGATGGAACGGTTTGGAAGAAATTAATTGCAGATAGCTGATCCAAAGATACATCGCCTGACCTATCCAGTAAGTACATAAAAGTATTGCTGGTATTACGAGTTTCGCAATGAATATACAAATGCTTTCCACTTGATAATTAATGCAAACATATTATAATATTTAAACATTTTCTACAGAAGCGATAGTATGTCCTGTTATTAAAAATGATTAGACAATTATAATGAATCGTCCATGTGCATGCTTTTATAGGAATTTTGTATGCTCCGAAAATGTATCATTACCAGCGAAATAATATAAAATATTTCTAGATATCTTAAAAATTGGCCGAAGAATTGGCCAGTGAAGACAAGAAACATGTAGCAAATACTTCTTTTTCATCGGCCAGGATTACCGTAAGTCATCAACTTGGCTATTGTGATCAAAATAGAAGCAATAATATTATTTATATCAATAAGATCGTTTATGGAAAATGCGTAAACTTAGTTGAATATTTGTTTATTCAGCCGGGCTTAACGTCCAACTATCAAATTAGGTGTCGTGGACGGGAGCAGAAAGCACCTACTTTACTAATAACATTTTTCAACAAATATAAAATTTATCAGTTATACGCTGGACTCGAACTGGAGTCCTCCCACTTACAAGTCCATGCTCATAACCACTACACCAACACCCGCCCCGAATGTTTGTTTAGAAAAATGAGTTAAATAAATATATTTTTTTTTTTACAATATAATATTCTAAATATTGAACAATTAATTATAAATAATAAACTATATTATATTTTCATAATAAATTTAATACTATTAATTCTTAGAAGAAAACGCTTTATTTTCTCGATCGTGTCAATTTAGCGGATGTCCGTAAAAATAGGTATATAAGTAAAGTCCGTAAACCTAGAGTTAAGTTAATTTCAATTGTAGATATTACAGTGGATGGATGGATAGTGCACGCATGACTCATCCCTAGTAATTTAGTTTTTCCTCTAACTTGGCTTTTTTTTTTCCTAGTTACATGCTTTATTTCAAGGCTATTTGGTTCGCACGCCAACTTCAAGTGCATTGGCCTATTGACACTGCAACATGAATTTTTATACTAAACTATTTATTTTATTTTTTGTCTAAATAAATAAATTATTCATAAATATTCTTTATTAATTAACTTATTGCACATATCTATAATTTATAAATTTAATTGACATACAATATTGATGTTATAACTAACTAGATAGTTTATCTTTTACTTATAAAGAATTTACTTTCCTTACTTAGTAATAATTTTTTACTATCCAATCTTGTTCATGGGGAATCTAATTTATAGAAAATATTATTCCCATATCTTTAAAACTGGCTTACCGTTCTATATACTAGCGTTCTCTATCTTCTTCAATTATATGATGAATACAAATTTAATAAATTATTCAATTAAAAATAAACAAAATAAAAAGTAATGTAATTCAGTTAAGCCCATATCTTAGTGATTTTTCTCGCTAATGATATACCATAGTTAAATTGCCCCGTTAATTATATAGTATTGACTATAGACACACCTTTACGACGCTCAACGTTACGCTCAGTACATTTGCAGAAAACACGGATGGTAGCTAGCTTATAAGTAAATAGCCTTCAGTCATCATACAATTTGCAGGCAGACCTAACAATTATTGATTCTTGACGAATTAAAAAGTGAAGCCCCCTAAAAGTACTAGTTGGCCAAGCTTAATCTCGGGTAGACTCTTGCAGACTCATCCTATTGAAATGTTATTGGTGGCCTGGGCCCATGTTCCTGTAGGGACTAGTTGGTTGTAGCCCGAGCGGTTTAGTAAAAGGGCCTTGTATTGAAATGCATGATATGTTTAAGAGAGAAGTATTAGTAATAAGAAAGTAGTCACCAATGCTAACAATAAATATATTCTATTAAAATTATAACTACAAGTTATTTGCAAAGGAATGATTAACTTATTAATATGCACTGATGCTAGAGAGAGCGAAAAACAAGTGTTCTGCTTCGGTGTCTACAACCCAACTGTCCTTTGAAGGAATGTCTTCTGATTGTTCGTTCAATTCCTCCCCTGTGAGAAGAAGGGGGTAGTACAAGGTTATGTTGAACAAGGGAATGCTATCAAGGTTGGTGAACTTTTCCAATAACTGTACTCTTCTACCTGCGTGTACCCTTTTTGCGAACGAGCTTGCATTTTCTCATAATTCTGATTATTTTCTTAAAATAAAATAGATATAATTTCTTGCATCCATCACATTATCCCCCCACCTGGAGAAATTTTTCGGCACGAAAAATTTGGGAGGTAATCAAGAGTTGTAGAGGCTTGAATGTTATCCTCTGGTATGGCGAGAGAGGTGTGTACAGTAGACTACAGGCATCTTCTTCTGGAGCAGACGCTGCTCTGGTGGTGGGCTGATTGGCAAACACTGCTTGGCGAGTGTTGCTGATGAAGAAGTAACTGGCGATCAATATAGGCTTCTGAGTGATGGTGTTGTAGGGATGCATGTAATTTCTTGCATTCATCACACTATCTAACTTATGTAAGTACATAATATGTTAGACCACTAATACCGTCTCTCTCTAAGTCTATCGTAATCCTTTCCCACTTTATTTGTATTTTGAGACGTTATGTTCTAATACCCATCTTTCGGGCGTCATCTTCAGCTAAAGAATTCCTGGCCTCCAATTAATTAGCTGTGTTAGATTGCCTCACATTATATTAGTAATCCTGTGCAGTGAGTCCACTATTTTCCATCCCGGAATTTTTGGATCACTTTAATTTCCCTGATTTCAAATATTTATACTTTCTTTAATCATTAGGTTACATTATTATTTTACAACCATAAAGAAAGATTTATTTCTTGTTATATCCCACCTGCAAAGATATGTGGTTGTGATTTCCAATTATTCTGCCAAAATATCTCAGTATTAAATCTTTTTTTTTGATCGGAATACTAAAATTAAACTTATCTTGAGCGATATTTTCTCTTATGACACGTTTTGTTTGTTTACATATATATGTCATTTACAGTTTGACAGAAAATAGTGGTGATCGTCCTTTTAGAGGAACATGGGAACATGAAAGATGTTTCTCAATGTTCCCAGTGCTAGTGCCCAGTAGTCCTAGATCGAAGGTTCATCCCTATTTTGCGATAATATTTATTAAATAAGAATTTTTAATAAGTAATGTTAATAAATAAATAAATTAAATAAAATATTAATAAATAAATGATGTACGTATTTACAGTTAGAGATATTAATTGAGCCATATAATTCTAAGAAATTCACTATCATTAAGAGAACTAGGTAGAAGGCTGGTACAATGGGGTTATCTCCACTGTGAGATATTATGGGTTTATCTTAATTCCATGTATTTAATTCAATTATTTAGATTTATATATTAGTTAATTGATTTTTATAGCCGTATATTATTATTAATATTATAGGTCAGGGCCTTATTATATGTCCGTTTATCCTTTGCATAATGTTTTGTTATTGTTATTATATTTTTTTAAGCGAATATTTTGTGATATTATTCCATTATAAACAATATTTATGCGACTCTATTAAAATTTATTCTCCTCTTTAACGATTTCTTGTTAAGTTACGATTGTTCGTTTCTAGCAAAATGACTTCATTCTAGTTCTCTCTCAAAAAAAAAAATTAAAAAAAAAAAATATTTCAGTCATTTTTTTCTAATAAATGTCAATTAAAAAAAAGAGTTTATTTATTAAAAAAATTATTTGAATGGCATTTCTAAGTATTTAAGATTAGTATTTCTAACATTTTTATACTGTATTTATTATATAATATTATTAGATAATTTTTTACAGATTGTGTTTTCTGGACATTTTCAGGTTTTTGGTAGATGAAACTTATTTCAGCCTTTTTTTTTTTTTTGCAAACATTTTGATTAATTTTGTTAATCTTAATCATATAAAATTCTATATAATTATCTCTGATTTTTTTGTTTAAACTTCTCTTCAGTAGTAACTATTAAATATATTTCTTCCCACTTACATTGAGCTGGATATTTTGTCTGGATCAGAAAAAAAAAACTCAGTAAACACCCAGCGGAGACAAACAGATATGTCAATGGAAAATTTCGTAGGAATAATTATAGAAAGGATGGGATTAGCTCAATAATAGCGCAGTCCAGCTGGAGTGAAGCACATTTTTTACTTGTATAATGAATAGAACATCGGCCAGAGACATTTAAAATATAAAACTTATAAAAAGTTAGAATGTTTAACAACATTGATAATTGTATTTTTCTTCTATTATTTTTCTACAGTTTTCCAGCGGAATATCTGCAGAAATAAAAAGAAATTGAGATTAATGATTCATTGTTCTTCTAGAGAGGTGTTTTATCTGAAAATACCCTTAAAACATATTGCAAGGAAACTTCCGCCGCTGCACACTTAAATTATCTTTTTTTTAACAAAAAGAAAAAAGATTATACTTTTTTTTTATTCATTTATTAACATAAACAAAGCATACGAACACAATGATAACATACGAACCTAGACATGATAACAATTAAAATTCTTAAATAAACTTATTTATATTTATTTATTATTTTTCTTTTTATTTTAATTTAACATTCTGTGAGATATCTAAGGAAATTTTGGATAGGTATACCACTAAATTCTCACACTGATTCCAAGAGGTGAGCGATTTTTGCTTTTAATATTATTCATTGTAAAAAAAAAAAAAGAAAAAAAAAAAGAAGATTCCTTGCACAAATACGGCGTTGAAAACGGAAGAAGCATTTCTATAGCTTTTTTCTTTTTTGTAATATTTTCGTGTGATATACTATATTAGGTAAGCTTTTAATATATCATTGATGAAGTCGTGTAATCAATTTAAAGAGGTTTAATATTTATATGTGAACTTATTTGGGCTTTGTATTACTTTTTAAAAATAATTTAATTAATGATGTATAAAGATTTTTTTGCTGCACATCTACGATCATATCACGGCAACACCGGTTGAAAATTATCTCACTTAAATGACGCTATAATCAAGAAGTTGTTTCATAATAATAATAATAATAATATTAATAATAATAATAATAATAATAATATTAATAATAATAATAATAATAATAATAATAATATTAAAATAATGATCCCTTAAAATAGTGCTAAACTTTTTTTAAGGAAGTTAAGATTTGGTTAACTTATTATATTTCCGCTTCTAGGGCCTAAAGTGTACTATTTTTTTTTAAACTATTTAATTAAATGGTAAACCGTTATTTATAGTTGGTTCGGCAGAGCTGAAAAGCGTCAGAGATATTTTCTGTGATAGCCTGCTTCTTTTGGTGGTCATCGACCGGTTTCGGTGTGAGACGTCTTCAAGATGCTTTTTGTCAAACAGTGTGGTGATAACATAGATTTTCACAAAGCAATTTTAGTTGATAGTTGAGTGTATCAACTAAATTTGCTCTGTGCAAATATATGTTCTCACACTGTTTGACAATCAGGGAAAAGCATCCTGATTGATGGGTGAACGCCCGAAACTGGTTGATGACCACAAAAAGAAGCAGACTATCACGGAAAATATCTCTGACATTATTTATAAAACTACCATTATTATAGCATAAGTTTTACCTAGGCAAGAAGAACAAAGTCACCCTTTGGTGGGTGCCAGGGCATTTGTTGGCATTGAAGGGAAAAGAGATGGCCGTGGCTCTGGCAAAGATAGGTGCTGCATTCCCGCTTCCTGGGCCTAAACCTATTTGTGGGGTCAGCCAGTCCAGCCTCTTTTGGAAGAACTTCGGAAGAAGGAGGAGATAAAGAGGCCTCAACTCTGGCTGGAACTACCTCCGCGGACTGAGGCAGGCTCAGATCGGCTTGGGAAAATATAACCAACGGAGTTCGGAGGGTTGTATCGTCCTTAGTGAGAACAAATTCCGCATTTGTATGGGTTTCCTCAGATGCATTGTCGACTCAGGGGACACTTGGTGAAGCTAGGTTTGTATCTTGACAACAGATATAGATTCTGTGGTAACGGACTGTGAGGCTGCTATTCAGAGAAACGTTAAGTACCTGGGTACTTACCAGGAGGAGGAGGTACTTACCTGTTACCAGGAGGAGGAGGGGCTAGCCTACCCGAGGGGCATAACACAATAGATCGCGTAGGTCACAGTATATTGGCCCCGTTACGACTCCCCCGTCATCAAAAGCATAAGTTTTAGTTTTTAAAACATAATTTTTGAAGAAATTTCTTATTTCGTTTATAAATCGATAAAACTTTAATATATCTTAAAGAAATCATTTATTTTAATATGTGAAACTTTTTTGAATAGTTTTTACGAGATTCGTTGAAATAGAGGAAAGTTTTACACCCATACAATCTTTTTAAAACATATCTTGAATAAATTAATATTATCTTGAAAACTTGAATAAATTGAAACCAGAGTTAATCAATTTTATTGTTAACATACGTATCTTTAAAG
The DNA here is from genome assembly GCA_011037195.1 of Triatoma infestans. Classification (NCBI taxonomy): domain Eukaryota; kingdom Metazoa; phylum Arthropoda; class Insecta; order Hemiptera; family Reduviidae; genus Triatoma; species Triatoma infestans. Next base: position 84,937 of record JAAEAF010002402.1, read on the forward strand.
TTATCACAAAATAAAAAAATTTTACTTACTTTAATATCTTCTAAGGATTTGTATGTCTAAGAAATTAACATTAAAATATGTAGGCCTAATTACAGTGTAGAGTTAATTACAATTGAACACAAGGGCGAAATTAATTGTTCTATGCTAATGTTATTTGTACAATAATAAATCACAATGAAGTACTTGTGATTACAATACAGGTGTTCTGAATAACAGTTAATGGATACAGTCAGCAATATCTCCAAAAGTATGTAGTCACATATTGTCTTGTTTCTCTTGGAAGTAACGTTACGCAAAACGTCTTATATTGTAGTTATAACTTATAACAGGACCTCAAGAGAAAGTTAGTATATAATGACAAAAATATATTATTACCATCATAAAAGCAATACTTGCAGAAGTGAATTTTTTTTTTTTGTTGACATTTTGCAGTATAGCAGATCAAAATCTTTTCCATTTTTAGATTTATTTAATGTTCAAATAACAAAATTATAGTGAACTATTTGTACTGTATTGTATATGTAAATTAAATGATAATGAATTACCTCTTTTCATTTGGTAAAACATTATTTATGAGAACCTATATGATGTTTACTTACCCTTTTTAAAGAAAATGTACTTCCAGAAAGTTCTGTTTCTAGTTCTAACTGTAACTGTTACTTGGAAATATCTTCAGAGTCTCGGTTTTTATTGTTTGGACTTAATAACCTTCTGTCGCATCCCATTTCCGGATGAACTTTATAAACGCCTTAAATTACTTAAGAAGCTTCTTTAGATTGCTCAAAATTATAAGGTACCAATAACAGTGTCTTAATATTTACGCCAATATTTAATATTAGAAACTTCACTTAAAAAAGTAACTCTGTGGTTCAAATCAGGATTTGGATGGTGAACAGACGAACAGAATTATAGATAAAGTAACATTCAGCGTACAAAAAATATAAAAAAAGAAAAATCACAAAATAGCAATGCATCCTCTGACCACTAACTATCAACAATGTAGACATGTCGCTCTTATAAGGTGTTTATTTACCAATGCCTGTACTTAGAACACAGTCGTTTCTTGTGATTCACACACAAGATTTAAGAGTGAAGAACTAAACAAACATTACGGGCTTCTGAGAAGACTTCTTTGGACCACAAAACTCACAATGCTACAAAAAAAAAAAACACTTTACTAAATATAAATAAATAATACTTAGATCGATAAGGACATATGGACTAGAATTATAGGACTCCGCGTTACCATCTTTACAATTCAAAGTTTTTCGGCGAATTGTTAACGAACCCAATATGTTTCAACCGCATCCTCTAATCCGACTTCAATTTACTTCTGATTTAATCCATTCAATCCATTCCTGATACATAATTGTTCATAAAAACCTAGTGAATGATTCGATAACTTCCCATGCTTCCTTCCCATCTTCGATGTCGTTTAAAAAGACATTGGCCTCGGGACCTCGTTGTTCTCCTACTCTCTCTATCGAGGGAGTACCAGAGCTGGTAAGTTTCTTCGATCACGCCGATCTCTTTTGGGGCATTCAGTTCAATGGTACAATTTGCACGTTATTGTCTTGTGTATACATTTTTACAGATATATATGGTTGTTCAAATGCAAATAAACATTCAGAAATCAAACTTTTTTCGCATCCTGTCCGAATCCGCTAAAAACTTTGGGCAATTATCGCAATTCAGTCCGCTGAATTTATAGGAAATATAAGTTATTTCTGACATTATAAAGAAATAAGTATTTTTTCAGTGGGCTTTGCTTCCAACTACCGAATAAATCCTATGGGCATTGTACAAATTGTTATTCAAGTTAATGCTTGACAATCAAGAGTGTTTAGGAGTAGCTCAGAGGGTGATGAAGGCGTTATTATCGTCAGAAATTGTTCGAAATTGTATAGGCGTTGGATTTACATATTATGCCTTATAAATTTGTTTTAGATTGTAGTAAAGTAGGGATAACGCCCTAATTGTAGTGATAAACAACCAATCAGATTGCATAAAATGTACTTATAATATGCAGAAAGCTGTATTCTTAGAAATCCTTTCTGACAATTAACATGTGAAATCTAATTTGCCAAACCAATTTTATTTTTGTGTTGTCACAATTGAAATGAGAGTTATTCTATTGATCCACTTGTTAGATTGCTCTACGATAGTTTCATATTACAAAATGATTTTATTTTTAAGGGAACTAAAGAATGTCCCCAAGATAAAAGAAGAATTATAGATTAAAAAGTTAACAATGAGTAAAAAGACATCACCGGACAGTGAGCTGTAGAGGCTCCTAGGAAGAGAAAATCGAAAAAAAAGACATTCTGATACATTGCAATCATAAATACTTGTTTTAAAATATAATAAAATAAAAGTGTTTCGTATATAATTATTTAAACGTATAGAAAATTAATTTTCAATGCTTTCAGTGCATCGATTTTGCACTTTCGAACGCTAGAAAAAAAAGTATCTTTAATGCATATTGGGTTAGGAGATCATGGTGAGGAAGACTGGAATGGAAAAGAGAAGGCATTTGGCCAGTACCTTTGTGTCAGATCGTGAGGAATTGCGAGACTGAAGGAGCCCGAGGCTGAGAGAGTACTGTACAACTACATCTCATATTAGTTTTTAGATCCACTTTCGTGACGACCGCCTTTCCGTGATCCACCCGCTATATCAATCAACCTTTCTGTATATTTCTCAAGGTTACAAACCCATTCTCCTTTTTTTACTTCTGATAGACAGATTTTTCTTACAACAGATTTTTCTTTAATAAACTATCCGCTGGAACGTTTTCTTGTCCTGTGGTTTTGCATATTATTTATTTAAATCAATTTTTATAATTATGTGAAATTGGATGATTTGTGCAAAATTTGTTTGTGAAATTCTGTCAATCAGCACGACAATCTAAATAACACAAAATTTTACAAAGATTCTTCTAAGTGCTTTGCAAACGAGCATGCTTGAATAATTATTGAATGCTGATCAGTAGTTATCCACAAATCTATTTTGTCTATTTATTTGGCCATTAAAATTTAATACACTATTTAATAGTCCTACGAGTTCTATTAATGAAATTGAAATAAACTATTTATTTACTTGGAATTTTATTTACTTATTATGTCCTCACGCGTTGGTCTAGGCGCTAGCGCTCTCGCCTTTCTTGCGAGAATTTAGGGTGCTCACGATTCCCGTGAGCGCTTTAGTCCATGTTGACCCAGCATAGTGATAAAAAGTCTGGGAAGCTACAGTTAGTAGCGCCCTAGGTAGCGAAGGCCGGAACTAAACGGCGCGGGAACTGCGACGTGCTTACCACACGCCCCCTATTCAAATCGCCGTCTGACAAGTCTTGGCCCTTCAAGGGCTGTTGCGCCATAGGGTTAGGGGATTTACTTATTATAACAAAATAACTGCAATACATAAGAAATAATTAATTTCAATCAATTAATAAAACCAAATAATTCATATAACGTTCTCACACATCGTTCGCAACGAACACTATTTTCACATTCACGTAGTTGGAGGTAATTATTTTAAAACCAATAATAAATATTTTTAAAAAATATGAAATAAAAATGAACACCAGTTATTAATGAAAAAATTAATTGTAATTCACATATTTAGAAATTTTAGAAAAATATTCCACAAAAACAGATATACATACACCTTTTATAAACAGATCTACAAATTCTCATATTTTTATGTGTTAACAGTGATTAGTTGTAAAGAAGTAGAAATTGCATTTTATTACAGTATGTTATACTAGTTTCCTTATAGCGCTTTACGTATGTTTGTAAGTATGTATGTGTAGTTTGTAATAGAGGCGCCGACTATATAAGTTTCTGTATGGAGAAGGTTGCGAAGGCCGCGACCTAGCTCAGCAATTAATGTCGTCTGCAGTAAGCAGTTAAGTGTATAGAGAGAACTTCATTTCTCACAATCCAGCAGTGTACTGTTAACTCTATAACATGGTCTGCTTTCAATTAATTCTCTCCATTAAATAAATAAAAAAAGGAAGTCTCATTATATTGTTTTATAGTATTATTGTTTGATATTCAGTTTATATAATTATTTATTACGTATTAACTGTAATTATTGTCTTTTTCTCTCATTTTTTTCTTTCAGTTTCTTTTATAGTATGCATCAAATTATTATTATTATTTCTTTAATAGGTTTTTCATTTTACAGCCAGCGCTATATTTATTATTTTACACACTTAAACCAATTTTATCAGACATTGTTATTGAATTTACTACAATCATGGTAAAGGCGCGTTCTCACGAGTCAAGTTTAGTTGACCGATTTTAATTGATCAACAGAAGTTGAATGAATTCCTAGTGAGAACCTTTTCTTTCAATAAAGTTGATCAACTTTTTAGTGGATCAACAAAAGTTTGACCGAATCAAACTTTATCGTTCAAATATGACGCATGTTTCAGTTCAGAACCCGCCATCTTTCAAGTATTGATAAGTGTGAACCTCCGGATCGCCCTATTGGCTTCTCAGTTTGCTTTCAACTCATAGAGTGCTCCGTGTCGTCATTGAAAAGGTTTGATCGATTTCAGTTGAAACGTATGAACCAAAACTGATTCAAGTCGCAATCAACTTTTGCTGATCAACTAAATCTGACTCGTGAGTACGCGCCTTTAGTAATTTAACCTTAAACAACTCTAGCTCCCCGCCCCCACATACACATATTAACACAATCACTCATCTCCATATTAATACACACTCATCTCCACTTACATATTGTTAAACATTAACTATGGCTATATTAAATTTATGTCGGTGAGGATTTCCCATTATAGCTACTTTCATCACACATACTTTTTGAATGGGTTAGTATGCTGCATCTATAGGCGAATGAAATCAGGGGGAAAAATGTAATTGCTTCTTGATAATGAAGGGAAAATTGAAATTGGACAATAACAAAGAAAGTGTTTGGGATATTAAGTGATGTTTTTTGAACGTAATGATTGGATTTGCGCAGAAAGTTGCGAAATAGGATCCGAAGAGCGGGATCCAAAGAACCGTGAGAAATACAGAATTGAGAATTTCAATCGCTACTTAGACCAGGCTAGAGTGGGGGACTCTGTATATGTATACAGCTGAGCTAGCCCTGCTGAAAATCTTCACTTATTCTAAATCACTCGCTACCTAGTTTCTGTATACGTGTGTGCAAAGTCCTGGAAGTTTGTGCTACTTTCTCATTATACAGTGTTCAGCATTATTTCTAGTTTATTCATCTCTTAAACCCAATTCTCTCCTTCTCATTATCCATTATAGTTGGAACTTTTAATTAATCCTGAGAAATCCGTTATATATATATATATGCACAGATAGTCCTGATGAGCGGTAAATATAATAAGAAGGGTTATTTTTTTTTTAAAGAATGTTTGAAGCCTGACTATGTGGCTGGGTCCGCATTGCTGGATAACATTTGATATTTTATCCGTCATTGCATGCATATTCCATTTGTTCCTGACCGGTTTCGCATCTTCATCTATCGTGAGAGCAAACTCACCAACTTCGTGTAGTTCACTTCGACGTAATGTTTCTGTTAGACTCACACATGTTGGTTTGGGAGGTTTGTTGGTTGGGGCACATGTGCGGGAGGTTTATCGCCTTCGTGATAACTGATAACTCTCTACACGAACTTGGTAAATTTGTTCTGACGATGGATGAAAATCCGATACCAGTCAGGAACAAATGGAATATGCATGCTACGACGGATAAATATCAAATGTTTAAAGCGTTTGTCAAGGAATTCTTTGTGATATATATATATATATATATATATATATATCGTTAGTTATTTCAATATTTTTTTTTTGTCTGCTATGGAAATTCCAGGCAATTCTTTTGTTAAGGTATAGTCAGGCCAAGATAACAAACGTTGTTGACGTTGTAAGAGAAGTTATCTCGTTTTGAGATAATGGGCGCTTACTATTTTACGACCTAGCCGTAAAATGAACGGTAAGCAATGAGGGAATCGGGATTTGAAAGAGAATTGCAGTGCCACCTATAAATGTTGAATATCAATATTCGGAATTCAGATATCTGAATTTTCCGCAATGGATATTTTACTTTATAGATAAGCTAAAAGGGTTAAAGTATTTAGCCCAGATAACAATTGTTATTTGCCGAAAATTTCAGTAAACAAAAGATAAGTATATATATATATATATATATATACCGTATAATTACTGATATGCTCATTCAATCAAAGAAATATATATGTATCAGAGACATTTTCCGTGGTAGCCTGCTTCGTTTTGTGGTCATCGACCGGTTTCGGGCGTTCGCCCATCTTCAGGATGCGTTTTTCAGACAGTGTGCCAACACAGACTCGTACAGTTAGTGTAAAGCTAAGTCTCTGTACGAGTCTGTGTTGGCACACTGTCTGAAAAACGCATCCTGAAGATGGGCGAACGCCCGAAACCGGTCGATGACCACAAAACGAAGCAGGCTACCACGGAAAATGTCTCTGATGCTTTTCAGCTCTGCGGAACCAACCACCACAACAAATATATATGTATTAAAATATGTATAGAATATTAATGTTATTGTTATATTTGTTTCAGGTGGGTGAAATATTACTTCAGTTTGTGGTTGGTTACCTTGTAAGTAATGGCACATTATAATCCAATTTTGAATTTTGCTGGACATTTAGTCATTATATATATAATGTGTGTGTGTGCTCTCAAATCTATATTTTATAAAAGTATAGATTATGTACCACTTTAAGTACCACTTTAAAAAACCCATAAAAGTACCACTTTTTTTTATAACTTTCAGAATTTCCAAGTAATATTTCAAGGGCAATAATAATAAATTATTTTCAGATTTCCTAAATCGGAAAAATAATTAATTTAAAAAACTTACTAAAAATTCCAATAAACTCAGAAATTATATTATTCTTTTTTTATATCTCACTAGAAAACGATAGGAAGTCTTCTTCTGATCAAGTCATTTTAACTGTTCAGTGATTTCATTTTATTTTTTTAACTTCTTGCGATTCCATTTTAATTTTGTTGATGGTAAAATTTCCTTTAAATTACGTTCTTAAGGGATACTCTCCAATTCCGTCAGAAACCATTGTTATAGTTTCGAATTCTTTTTTTTTTTTTTTTTATTAATTAAAAGTCTTTTTGTCTTTAATCTAATTGAGTTTTTTAGTTTCAATTGTTTAGCTTTGTTCGCACAGTACTTGAAATATTTAGATGAAGCTTTACAATTTTTAGAATATCGATATCGAGAATTTTACATTTATAGCATAAAAGTTAATTTCAAAGTAATAAAGTCATTATACATCATCTTTTCATATTAATAAATCTAACGTAGTTTTCTTTCAACATCTGTGATAAATAAATATAAATAAACAATGGCCAGAATTTATACACTAGTTAATTCGGTGTCGCATACTTTTTTTTTTTGCAACCATTCAAAGTTTTTTTGTGTTTTGCTATGTTTATTCGATTGTTAAACTCTTCTTTAAATACAAGATTCCTTTCACTTTAGACATCCCCTTTCACTTATTCATTTCATTTTTTTTTTTTTTTTATTAATTCATAAATTGTATTTACAAATAATGCTTGCCATGAAATATATTAACCTCATTCCATAATCTTATAAATTATATTTTAATTCTGTTTTATGTAAGTAATTAAGATATTGCTCGTTCCATTAATAGTTTGTGATCATAAAAGCCAATAGATTCTCCTGCTTGATTTTATTTATTTAAATTCCTTATCAAAAAATATTTCTGTATGGTAAAAATAATCTATTTGAAAGAAAATATTAAGTTTTATAATACATACTGTATAGTATTTATTATATATAAATACAATCTTATTTAATTATTGCGAATCATATAATGATATTCGATTATCTCTCCAGAATTAGAAGCGTAAATTCAATTTCCTGGGAAGTTTGTTGAAGTTAAATGGAATTAAATTCATTTTTTTTTTTTTTTCTAAAAGATCTTGGATTAGAGTCTTTTAGAAACTTAGGAGCACTATGAGAACACGTGAAGCTAGCCAATAATTTTAGACGTATCCAGTAATTTCTGCTTAAAAAAAAAACTGTTTACTATACGATTCCTTGTTTAAAGCAAACTAACAGAAGTATTGGTACAAGTATTGTTACAGTTTTGTTCGGGCGCCACTGAATAGGGTATTATACAAATCTATATTTATATCAAATAAGAAGTGGCGTGATTATCTCAGTGATAGCGTGCTGGATTTGAAACAGGAAGATTTAGGTTTGAGTCCAGCAGTGCTGAAATTTCTCTCCCTAGGAGATTCTGCTGCTTCTTGCCCGAGGTAAGACTGCCTAGACGCCGGCGGCAAGTGCACTGAAAAGGGGCCACAGGCTTTGGGATAGTTCTATGGGCCCAGAGGCGCCCTGGTCTTTCTCCACAGATGAAATACGGAATGTTTTCTTTTCGCAAATTTGAAGTTTCTTTCACACATTATTGTATATTTCTATATTTTATTAGGAAAGCAAATAAAAGCTAAAAAAGTGCTCTCAAGATCATTGCTCTAAAATATCGTAACGTCATTTGGTAAGGGCGTAAAATAGAATCTTCTTCTTCAAGTTTTAATATATAATACCGGTTATTAAGGTAATTTGGTCTGGAAAACATCAGAAATTTCTCCGTATAGCTCAGCTTCATTTTGTATCATTGACCGTTTCAAAAAAAAATCTCTGCCAAGTAGTGCACTGAGAAGGCTCCGAGGAGCACAATACTTCTTTCAGCTCGCTATGCTGTATATTATAAAACAAAATCACAAAACTCAAGCAGACGGCTTATGCCATGCTTTTAATACTTTGTCATTTCTTTATTTTTTTGTATTTTTTTCCTAATAAAGTATTATTATTATTATTATTTTTTATTATTTTTTTTTTTTTTACAATCCCTCGCGGCCCGCAGGCAAGGGAGGAACCAGTTTTCATTATTTGGTATTACGGTTCTTACTGGAACCGGACAATTGTCCTATGATAAAGACAACAGAAAAAGAAAAATATGTCCGTGCTAGTCTCTGGCGTCTTCCCTTAGCACTTCCCTTACAATGCGGCAGGTGTGGAGTACCACAGCCTGCTGCATCTCGTATATGATGGTCCTCCTGATTCCCATCATGCAGAGGTTCTCCCCCAGCGACCGCGGCACAAGTCCCGTGGCTGAAATAATCAACGGGACTATCTCCACCCCTGAGACTCCTCTCCATACAGCAGATATTTCAGCCGCCAGTGGCCTGTATTTAGCCAATTTCGTGGTATACGCGCGGGCTATGTTGGCGTCATCCGGGACAGATACATCAATCAGCCACACCCTGCCTGTTATTTTGTTATGCCAGATCACATCCGGCCGGCGACGGCATGGTCCGTCAGTACCTCTCTGTCCCAGTACAGGAGACACCGCGCGTCTTCCAGCACTGGCAGGGGGTCATACTTGTAGTATGGGGGGGCATCTTGAATCAAACCGAGTTTCTGCGCCAACTCTCTGTGTAGGATCCTGGCCACACTGTTGTGCCTTTGGAGATAGTCTCTTTGTGCCAGCAAGGGGCACGCCGCTAGCAGGTGGTGAATTGTCTCCGGCGCAGCCCGGCATAGTCTGCACCTGACGTCGGCGACACCGCTATCGTTCATGATGCGGTTCCTGTAGTACCTGGTGGGAACAACCTGGTCCTGTATCGCGATGAGGGCACCTTCCGTTTCCGGAAACAGCAGCCCACGCGTCAACCAGGCACGGACGCCTCCTTGTCAATCAATTCTCCATCTAATGCTGCCGAGTATTGTCCGTGTAACGCCTTTCTCCGCCAGGTCTCGCCCACGCTAGGTGGGGGCTCATTATCCACCTCCACCCTCGTAGGCTCAGCACTCAAATTCAGAGGGGTGAAACCCGTATCACCAGCAAGCATTGCATCTATCAGCCCTGATCCCCGCCGTGCCAAGAAATACTCCCGCATTCGGTTTACCTGAGCTACGTGCTGCGCGATTATATCCACAACACCCCTGCCGCCTTCCGCACGTGGGAGGATAACCCTCTCCACCGCTGCCCTGGGGTGGTGCTTGTTTTGCGCTGTCAGCGAAGTACGCACCATACGCTGCAATGCACTAAGTTCTGTGCTGGTCCATCTGATTATCCCAAATGTGTATGAGAGCACCGGGACACAGAAAGCGTTGATCGCGCGGGTCAAATTACCACTATGAAGCCCACTCCGCGCGACAGCCTGGAGACGTAGGCGAAACTTTGCAGTTACTTCCTGCTTAATCGTCGTGTGCAGGACTCCTTTACTTTGCTGTATGCCAAGGTATCTGTAGCTGTCACCCGACGCTAATGCCTCCATTTCAGTACCGTCCTCCATCACACATGGCGTGGGGTTCACTCTTCCCCTGATGATTGTTTGGGTACGGCACTTGTCTAGTCCGAACTTCATATTTATATCAGCCGAGAATCGTCGGACTATATCGATCAAAAGATCAAGGTGGACCTTACGGGCAGCATATATTTTGAGGTCGTCCATGTAGAAGAGGTGTGACAGTCTGCTTCCGGGGGCGGCGGAACCCCATGCATATCCGTATCCGGAGGATTCCAGCAATGCCGATAGCGGGTTAATCGCCAACACAAACCATAACGGACTTAAGGCGTCTCCCTGAAAAATCCCTCTCTTGATTTAGATCATTTCTGTCCGAGTCACTTCCTCACTCGCTGGCATCACAATATGAGTCCGCCAGCTGCCCATGGCCACATTAAGGAATCTTATGACATTGGTAGCCACGCCGTACAGTTTCAAAATATCAGTCAGCCAAGTGTGCGGAACTGAATCATAGGCCTTCCTGTAGTCTATGTATGCCATATACAAATTACGTTTTTGTCTTTTGGCCTGTTCTGTGGCTACTATGTCTATAATAAGCAGCTCTTTGCATCCATAGGAGCACCGCGCACAGCCCTTTTGAACGTCTGCGATGATATTCTCACCATCGACGTAGTCGTGCACTCGTTTCGCTATACACGCTGTGAGTAACTTATACAGTGTGCTGAGACAGGTGATAGGCCTGTACTGTGCCGGGTCTCTTGCGTCTCCCCCCTTGTGCTTCAAATAGGTTACGCCGAGTGTCATGAATGCGGGGAGACTCCATGGGTCCGCAATGGTCAGTGAGAAGACCTCGGCTAACCGCCCGTGCACGGCACTGAACCTTTTCCACCAGAAATTATGTATTCCGTCAGGCCCAGGGGCCTTCCAGTTCGCACACTTCCTAAGCGCGTTTCCAATCTCTTCTTCGGTAAAGCCCTCAAATACCATCTCCTGGCCAGGCCTCCGTTCGACCTCCAACATCCGCAGCCAAGCCGCGTCATGGTTATAGTCCCCAGTAGCAGACCAGAGGTTTCCCCAGTATTCCTGGATTGCATCGCGTGTGGGCACCTCGCCAGAGTTCGGGCAATTATTTGCTTCCAGCTGCCTATAGAAGGCTGCTTCGTTCCTATCGAACTTCAGGTTATCTACTCTTCTACGCGCGGACTTATTGTATCGGCGTAACCTATTGGCGGCTACAGCCAGTCTTTGCTTGAGAGTATCTATAACCTCCGCTAAGCGTCTGTTTCGGGTGGCGGGTGTCCCCGGATGGAATCTCTCCCGGCGCATTATGGCATTCACTTTCGTTACTGTCCTGCCCCCGGCCTCGCCTCTCTGACACCTGATAAGCCTGCCAAGGCCCTTACGCAATACATTAATCTTACTTTCCAGCCTCTTCTTCCATATTGGTTCTATTGATTTGCGTGCCGCGCTTTCTGTAGTTAGTGGGCTCTTGCCCGTGATCACTGTTACTATGGCCGTCGCGGCGGCATAGACTACAGTTTGTAATCCCAACATATCCTGTGTCGCTATCTCTTGGTCTGGGAGAACGGATCTGTTCATTAGTGTGACACACTTAACGAGAAACGGACTCCAGCTCAGTCGCGGTAGAGTAGGGCGGAGGGTGGTGTCCATTGTCCCAACCATGTCATAGCTGGCCCTGAATTCTACTTCAAGTCTCCGCAACAATTCGTCTGCCCCATGATCTGCGGGGCTTGGGGCGGGCTCCGATGTTCCCTGTTCAGTAACGGCTCCCAGCGCAGGATCCCCCGAAGTGATCGTATCCGTGGTTTCCCCCCCGTCATCCTCTGTCAGGATGCCACCGCCTAAACGGCGTCCTGCCTCCTCGCGGAGCTCCTGTAAGATCTCAGGGGGTAAGAGATTGTTAGTCACAATCACGCGTCGCTGGTCAGCAATCCTTTGTTCAGACACCTCAATCTCTGGGAATCTCTCCCGAAAGAGACGGTGCAGCTCTTGTCTATAGCCGACCTTCTGGGTTTCTAAATTCGTCACTGTATAGTAGGTTAGCATGATAAATTTGTTCAGCTGAATTGACCATTTCATGCGTCGCCTTGATTGCCTCGACGTGGTCCCCAGCGTCACTGAGGAAGCACTTGCCTCGGCCGAGTCGGCTGTAGCTTCTTGTGCGGGAGGGACCCGCCTGTTCAGTACCCTCCCACCGGTGGTTCGCATGCTGTCATCTCCAGCACCGGCTCCAGAGATGCCCTGGCGGACCCCAGGCAGCGACCCTTGATTTATTCTATTCTGATGTGGCATCATGATGAGAGATAGAAGGTGCCGTTTATACCTACAGCCAGGTAACGTAGAATCAGCCGCCCGTAACCTCGGAACAGACGCTGTGGGTGCTGCGCCCTAACTAAGGGTCAGACCAACACCTGTCGGGAGCGCTCTTCCGCCCGGTGCGAACAGACGGCCGTTGGCACTTCTCCCGACCCCCTTTCAGGCAGGGACTACCGCCGCCGCTGTTAGCCTACCACAGGGATAGCCCAGGGGGTACCACGAGGAGGTAGCGGTCGGACTTAACCCCCCGCGCTTTATTATTATTATTATTATTATTATTATTATTATTATTATTATTATTATTATTACAAAATCACAAAAGAGTAGCAAAATCAAATTTAGCACACACACAGGATGAAATGATGCAAACTAATTTGGACAAAATCTTTGATTCTTCCTATTAGGATCAGTCAGCAATCTTGACAACTTTTTGGGATCCCTTATTCACTTCTACGATCTTTCTCGATTCTTTGGCCTTCATCCTTGGGGAGACAAGTTCTATCTCCAATTCTGAAGCCTCGAGCTTGTGTCACTGCTATCCTCGAAATTCAATCAACTCATGCTTGTCAATTCATCCTTTTCTTATTAACTCTACAATATTTTCATAACCATCTTCCGTTTAGTTGCTTAAAGAAAGTACCAACAATACTCTTCATTCTCCTCCTATACAAAAATAAAAAAATTAATACAATTGCTTTCTTATAGAATCCATAAACTGCTCGTATAAAATTTGAGCGAACAGTTCTTCTTAATACTTATTTTGAACTGAAGAAATTTTTTCGCATTTGACTATCTCGAGTTTAATCCTTATAATTGGGGTGGAACTTGTAGTTATAAGAAAACTACTCCTATAAATAGGAGTTTGTTTCATCAATTTCTATTAGGTACTGTTACCCATTTCCTTGATTTCTGGTAGATATAGTTACTAGGAAAACCTTTTTTTAGAGGAAAGGAAAAAAAGAGTGCATCAAGCCTATCAGAAAGATCTTCTTCAAAAACTTTGCAGAAATGTTTGTTTCTAAAATCCCTGAGAATAAAATCGAGTTAGAATAATAAATTGGGCTGTTGGATCTAGGTGAAGATAGATCTCGGTTAGCGATACTTGGCATAAGCTTAGGATGAGCTTAAAGAGCTACTTATTGGCCACTTTGTATCTGCAATAAATTAAACATTTATTGTATCCGAACAGTGTTTTCATCTAGAACTGCGGGATAATATGTCGCTTTATTAGCTTTTCTTTCTTCAGAATTTCCGTTCTCTTCATCGTTGGTTGATGAAGAAATCTTCAATATAAAGGAAACGTTAACTAAATTTAAATGTATTGGTTCTCTAAAGTTTGAACAAGAAATTTTACTTCCTCAGCTTTTATATTTTATATTCTCTCGATATGTGTTGGGTTTATTTTTTTGGTTTCAGTTTTAATGTTTCTATTTTATATATATGTATATATAAGTAAACTGATATTCTGAAATCCTTATCATAAAATTATCTGCAAAACTGTTCCCTTTCTCTAACAGTTCTTTTTGCTGGAAGCTGCATATTATTGAATTCTTCTCTATCAGAAGTTGTCTCTTTTAGTAAATGGACTTTTTTTCTACCTTCTAAATATTTATCATCATCATATATATATATATATATATATATATATATATTATATATAAACAAACAATATCATGATACTTCTCTAGCGAAATATATCATGACAGATTTGTATGCCACCTAGATAGAAATATAAAAAACTGATTTTAGCATGTATCCAGTCAAATATTTGATTTATAAATGCTATAAAAAGAATTAACTGTAAAAATCCACACCTTTATTTTATTTATTTATTTATTTTTATAAAGATAATAATAACATCTCATATATTTTATGTAAATTATTTTCTTATATAATGTTATTCACTTTTAGAGCAGCGTACGTCGTTATGCAACTAGATTTCTCAATTTTTTTACTTACAAAGAAATATATATTCACATAAAAGCACGAAAAGTTTTATTAGAATTAATAAATTATATATATCTTTTTTTTTTATATATTCTAACAATGTTAATAATTAACAATTCTTTGTTTTCTGGTTAACTATTAAAGATATTGTTTTATAGTGATTTATTACAGTTTTAAACAATATTTATATAATATTAAAAGTGTAGGCAGTGATTTGTCATATAAATATATAAATGAATAATAAATTATAATAAAGATATGGTTCTTAGTTTTTATAGTTTAATAAAGTGTTTCTGAAAACTAGCAGTTTGGAATAATATCAAGGACATTCTGGGATTATCTTGTTACCGTTCAAGGTTATTAAATTATACAGAAGTATAATTAAAGATTTGTATTATTTTTTTTCTGGCCTAGCATGCATATTTCTCATATTTCTAATCGGTTTCGGATTTTTTTTTCTTCATCGTCAGAGTGAAGTTATCAAATTCGTTTAATAATACAAGTGTAATTGTCGTGGGTTTTATAAAAATTTAGAAGAGCTGAAATTAATTATATATAAATAAATACAATCCCAAATTATATGTTTGTGGAAACCTAAATACTTATTAATAGTGATGCGGAACCAACTACCACAACAACTATTAATAGTGATTTACAAGCTGTATATGTGACTTCTCACTGCCCGATGAAAATAACAATATGTAATATGTATTTACCTCCTGCATCAAACGTAACCAAAATGGCAATATTAAGATATATCCGGGCTTTACCGAGGCCATATATAGTCCTGGGAGATTTCAATGCGCATCATACCCTGTGGGGTTCTTCTAATGTATGTCAACGCGGAAGAATATGAGATTCATCTCTTTTTCATCTCTTTCGTCATAAATGAGAGGCTGTGCTGTACAACTTCCCATTAAGCAATATCTCAAGCATATTCTGGAGCTGAGTTATTCGCTGTGTACAGAGCCCTAGAACATATTCGGAACTACAATGAACCTAAGAAATATATTATTTGCTCCGATTCAAGGAGCTCACTGGAGATGATAGGCAATCGGGACTCCGATAGTTTGTTGATTCAGTGCATACATACGCTCTTAGAACTATGCCTACGAGAAAGTAAAGATATGCTCTTAGAACTATGCCTACAAGAAAATAAAGAAGTCTCCTTTATTTTATTATATTGCTAAAGAAGCGGCATCAATGAATTGTAGAGACGAAAGTGTCCTTGCAGTCGATTGGAAAGCTTTTCTAAAAAAAAAACAAAATCTTTCCAACTGGGAAAAGAAATGGCAATCACTGCAGCTGACAAATAAACTAAGGAATATCAAGAGTACCACAAAAAAATGGTCAACTTCAAATCGAGAGTCTCGGCGAGAAAAAGTTGTCCTAGTGAACTCACTATACGAACTTGATAACTTTACTGTGGGACGATGGATGAAAATTTGAAACCAGGTCAGAAATATCAGAAATATGCAAGCTACGATGAATAAAATATCTATTTAAACTATTAAGTTCGAACTTTTTAAGACTTAAATTTTTTTGAGTTCTGCTGTTCATCATAAACTTACCCATCCACAGAACACATATTTTCCAAAATTTTCCAAATTTTTTCATTCGTTTACCTGAGAGCTTAAACATCTATTTTACAACAAATATTTTTTATTTATTTTTAAGGTCAAGATAATATTCTTTTCAAAAATAATAATTTATGATGCATTTTAATATCAAATATTTTTAAAAATAAAATTAACTAATAATTTGGATTAAATATTTTCTATTCATTCGTCCACAGTATATATTATACATAAATAAAGTAATTATAAATGAATATAGTAGTATCCATTATATCATATTCTTCTTGAAGTATTGCAGCGCTCTTTATAACTTGGTTGCATCATAACTTGGAAACTGGCAGCCTAATAGTTATTAATTTCTTTCACATGGCTATGTGTAATTTTGGTGGGAATTGTATATTAACTGAAGAAAAATTTTTTTAAATAGTTAATTCTTCTGATTACATCTTCATTTTTTTTTTTTTCCATTCATCTTATGTTTGTTTGGTCATTGAAGGAATATCTATAAATAATAAAAATTACCTTTAAACCATACACTAACTTTACTTCTGTTAAAATGAGGAATATGTAAACTTAACGTGGTTACCTTGGCCTGAATTTCATTGAACTTCGTAATTTTTTTTTCAAAAAAAAAAAAAATAGCATGCTTTATATTTTAAATATGAAATGTTTTGTTTCATGATCTTTAAGAATACGATCACGAAACAAAAATAAATGATATTTCTACACCATTCCATCAGATTTTGGATCCACTTGGAGTTTTTTATATTACAGATAAATAATGTATTGCAATTAATACAAAATCTAATTTAAAGTAAAATTACATAATATTTCAGGATTGTAAATATTAAATAAATAAATATTATAATAATAAAATATAATAATTTATTCAAACGTTATTTGCCTAGTAGTTCCATCTTCTTTAGAAGGCTTTTACTTCCTCTTACTCCTAGCGTTTTCTGATTTATATTACCATGCACACACAGACGCAAAATATATTATTCAAACTTTCGTTACAATATCAGATAGTTATTTTTACACAGTTAAATAATAAATATTTTATTTAAAATCATTATGAAATATAAAGAAAAATATTAATTCAATTATTTACATAATAATTAGTAGTTACACACCTTCAGGTGGGCACAATTGTTTAGAATATTTTGTGATTGTGAATGTGTTAATTAATATAATTGAGATAGTGGTGGCACCTCTATTGTTTTACAAGCTTCACAATCGAGACCTTGTGAAGTTTGTCTCTTTATATTATTAAATGGGAAAATATTTTGAAAAAAAAGAAGCAGCAATCATCGGAAATAACATCAGCGATTATTGGCCGTAGTAGCCTTACTATGCGTTTTTATACGCATAGTGTAATCGTGCTGACTTGGGTTGGGTTGGGTTGGCAATGCTACAAAATATGACAGATTGTTTATTATGATAATCGGCTGCATTTTTGATGTCATCATTTAGTTTTTCGGGCGTTCATCCTGAATAAATGGAAGTCTGATAAAAACTGCCTAATATTTGTTCTATACAATTCTGTGGTATCACACTTTTTATTTAACAAGATATCCTGAAGATGAAGTCGATGAACTTAAAAAAAAATGAATGTGATGGCGGCAAAATTGTTGATGATCTTATACTTTTTACTTTCTCTTACTCCTAGTAAGAGGAAGTATTGTAATCGTGTCAAATTTTCGATATCGAGTTTTGATCGGAAATATCCATTTTGAGGTCCACTGAGTCCAAAAATGGGTTTTTAGAAAATAGTCTCTGTGTGTGTATATATATAATATATATATATTACAGCATAGCTCAAATACGAAAAACTGTAGAAAGTTCAAACTTGATATTCCGTTCAGATATCATCATAGGATAGTGGTCGACAGTGGTCACCATGGGCTCACCATACGCATAGGATCACCATTTGATGATGGTGTTTGTGTGTATGTGTGTCAGTCAAAATTTGCAGTTGACTCAAAGCTGATATCACATTTTGATATCACCATTGTAACTGACGTGAAAGTTTTGGTCCAAATCCGTTAATCGGAAATAGAACTTAATGGATTTTTTATTTAATTATTACATTATATTTGTCAAAATTCCTCAACCGGAAGTACCACTTTACTAATTAATGTTTTACATTTTTGCGATCTTCTGAAAAACGGCTCCACCGATTTTCTTTAAACTTGTTTATAAGTTACACATACAAAGATCTAGACTAATTTTCCTCACACATTTGAACTTCTATTAAGTAAAGTAAAGTAATGCCTATTTTTTCAGGCGGGCTTA